>UCOH01006249.1:0-23905 GCA_900474275.1 Synergus japonicus
CACACACACACACACACACACACACACACACACACACACACACACACACACACACACACACACACACACACACACACACACACACACACCCCGTATAATTCGGTAATTCGCGATCCTAAGCGTTTGTTTAGATAAATGATAAAACTCCTTAGCCAGGAAGTGGTCAGGAACCACGATGCGACTGTATTGAGACAGTGGATAAAGATAAGAATGCTACTACCCGTTGGTAGTGGAAATGGTTTAGATGCGACTACCCGAAAGTAGTGGAAAACGAATGCGATTACACTAGGTAATGAACAATGAGATGACCGAACACGGGGGAGCTCCGCACGCGCTAGCGGAACTACAAAGAATGATCATATCGATAAAAAGATTCTAGTCGATTCCAGCGTACACTCATTCTCTCTCTCTCTCTCAGACATATGAACAAGCTTTCTGATTGGTGAGAAAGCTTCTACTAAAATATTACGCCTACTTCACAGCCTTTCAATATTCGAATCTCAATTTAAGTGTGATCCACTAATTGAATCTCTGTGTTAACACTTAACACTAAGGGAGGATGAGTTTGCTGATTATGTCAGGATGGTAAGACCTAACTTTATTTTTATTGTGGGTACGTTGTCACTAACAATCCTATGGGGATTGTGTTATTCAAATAAAATACTAAGATTTTGACAAAAAGATAATTTATTATAAACTAAAAGATTGAAATTGGATATATAGATTTGATACATAAAACCTTACGTTACTTCTCGGTTGAGAAGGCAAAAGAAGAAATAAGGATTGTCGCTTGCGTCTCTATCAATCGGAAGACAACGGCAAGATCCTCACGCAGAGTTAAGTTACTAGAGTAAGGGCTGTTATTTCACTTAATAATTGAGCGATACACGAACCTAAAGCAGAGATCGAATCCACTCGTAAGTTCTTTTATTTAACTCAAACACGACTACCGTCTCTGAAAAGCACTTTATTACTTTCCCCGTGAATTGAAAATAAACGACTTATACGACGACCGTACTGGCGTTTAGTCGAAGGAACTTTGTTCACTACACAAACACTATTTATGTGAACTCACCGCGATCGTCGATGCTTTAAAGTGCGCTTTGCCTGATCAATTCAGCCACGTTTCTTACTAATACAATAACCGAGATCGTCGATGCTTTAAAGGGCGCCTTGCTTAGTTAAGGTGCTTTAGTCACGAGACTGATATGTATACATATGTATACATATATGTATACTCTCAACAGCCAATCGGCTAAGACTTTAATGAGCGTCGCTCTTACGTATACAATATTATTATACAATAAATAAGTTGAACTGATCGGAAACAAATGTTAACCACCATGGGTTAATCTGGGGTTTATATAGTAGATAACTTCTTTCACGTGGGAGTAACCTTCGCAAATCTGTACGGAAGCACGCGCCGCAAAATGATACCTGAATCATCCGATTCATACTCGATGGAAATCTATTAACAAAATTCCTTCTTTTAACGCTATAAATAATCTTTTCGTTTCTTGCCCTTCTAAAATTTGTGACGTTGCAGATTTTATCTGTAACGTTAAAAGATATAATTAGCTGGCACCGGAGACAATAGTTATTTTGACTCGCGTGGTTATGAATATTAGCGACCAGAAAGAGAGCCAAACCACGAACTTTCGGAGCACTCTCGAAATTTATAACTCGATCTAATTGTCTTCCATTGTTATTTTTCTTTTATATACACCTCGAGCGATTTTGTAAACTGATGAAATTAAGGACGACTTAAGGATAATGGAATTTAACTAGAAGGAAGGAAGGACGTTGATTTCGAATTCCGTCAGTACTCCCGCCAAACGCTAGAGTTCGCCACATCTCGGGCAGAGAATCTACCGTCTCAGGGACAATCACGATGTGCGGAGCCCTGTGCATCTAACGAATTCTATATTCTTAGCCATTTTCTTTCTCTATTCTTGTGATTTCGAGATGCTCATAACGGTTTATTGCTCATAATGTAATGTTTTATTGCTCATAATAGTTCATTGTTCATTTATCGATCTTACTTGATTTTCGCGTATATTTTTGTCAATTATAGTCGTCAAGTTTGGATTTTAAAACGATCTCTGATGTGGTTGTAGCGTTACGCAACGCGCCCATCAGACATACGTTCATAATGAGAATCGAATCTTCAATTCGATTCTTCAGTCTAAATTAAAACACAAAGTCTTTCCCATTTATGATTATTAGTCATCATTCTAATTTACTTTTAATAATGAATATTGCAAACTATACTTTTCCGATTGTATTATAAACTACTTTATTCTGGACCATGATTACGTAATTATTAACGTGAACCTTTGTCAAATGAATTCGATTGTTTCTGATTAGAAATTGTTGTCTCCAATTATTTTCCGGAATATCGATTGCCCGTGACCTTGAGATGTTACGATGACCTAACCTGAGCTAGTAGCTGTCTTATTTATAGGATTTTCAGGGTTTTGGAACTCATCGTTATTTATCTTCGATAAATAACTGGTGCAAAATAAATTTGAGTTCCTCAAATAAAAGTTTAAGGATTGTCGAGACGTAGTTCCATGCCTAGAGACAGGGCACGTTACAAACTTAATGATACTTATGGTATGTTATGATTTCTTATATATATTTACATGTTTATGTACCTAAGATATTAACATATCCATGTATATGTTGTAACATAATATCCTTTCATGTACAAGAAACTAACCTAAAGTTACTAAATTCACTAAATTAAATAAAGTTGAGTACGGAATCATATTTGCTCACTTGATTGGGTGGTATTTCCATACCATATTGACCAATCAAGTATCTCTTGTAAACTTACTCCGAAACTCAACCAGGCTGGGACATCATTGGTTATTGGAATATAATACTAATTCCAATATTCGCTTTATTATTTGTTCTAAGGTGCACTAGGGCCGGATGGCCTATTCTTTAATTGGAGGATGAGTTATGCATTTTTGGTTATTCGTTTAATATCCAAGCCAGTCACCTAGAAGGAAGCATCGACGTATCATCATTTGAATTTGGCGCAGTGTCCACCCATACTCCGTGGTCACGCAGTGGAAGTGAAGTGAACTAAATGTTGGACATTACTACGGACGATAGCCAATCGGCGTAGCGCACTTCGTTCACTGAGCGACAGACTCTCAACAGCCAATCGGCTAAGACTTTAATGAGCGTCGCTCTTACGTATCTCCGTCCGCTTACCGACAAGACAGAAGGCGAAATTCTAATCGCCATTCCGTTCTCGACTGTCTTTCTTTGTACTTGTGCTATCAATCAGTTTTTCGAAATTGTTGAATTATTGAGAAAGCCCTATTTGTATATTTTTCGCTGTTGGATATTGCCTGGCCAAGGAGGCATAATATTAAATAATAATTGGGCGTGAGCTTTTAAACTATCAGACAAACACTATCGTTTGAAAGTATGTTTCTCGCTCTTTCCTCATTGATACCTATTATGTTTCCGGACTCCGTCCGAGATCATTTGTTATCTTGTTTATTTGATTTCCAAAATTACGTGTTACATAATTTATTATCTGTTTCAACCGCCATTTTGGAAATAGATTAAATATATAAAATTGCTTTAATTTAGTAGTGATTAACTTTAATAATTTCACATGAATAATTTATTAAATATTGATTAAACTTATTTCTGAAATTGAGAGTCAAAACTCTAATATCTACTGTATTCGAAATCTAATGATTTAAGTTGTAGTGATCATTGTCGTAATTTACATAAATGGACGTATTCCCGTCTTAACTTATATTCATTTAATAAATTGATTATTATTTGGTTATTTTAAAATCCTAAATTACTCATTCTCATTGTTAGATCATGAATCCCCTTACCTCGACCCCTCTACTTGTTGAGTTAGGCTGGATAGTAATAATTATTAAATTCGTTTAAAAATCAATTTAACTTCTTTTGGTTATTTCTGAGAATATAAAAATAACCTGGCGTCCATAAAATTAAGTTGAGTAAAAATAAGCGGCTAAGCAAAGTAATAAGTTCAGGTGGCAAGTAACCTTTTGGTAACTTAAATTTAGTTAAAATTCAATGAAAAATAAGCCAAGGGTTATAATGTATAACGTGTATACATATACATACATATATCTATCATCTCTATTATAACATAAGAGCTATTATAAACACAATTTGTATGGTAAAATAAATTCGTTGTTTCTATACTTGACTGCATACAAGGATGTAAGGATGTTTCTTGATTATATTATAAGTGTATTATCTCGCGTTGGTCTTGCGCTTCTTTATCGGCTGTAGTTATTATAATACTCATTATCATTAGTGGAGAGTTATCATTAAAATATATGATTATCTACCCTATCTCTACATACATGCTTGTCAAGGTTGCCTGTATTTAGGCATTACATTAAAATTTTTATAAAATTTGGGAT
Source organism: Synergus japonicus (assembly GCA_900474275.1). Lineage (NCBI taxonomy): Eukaryota > Metazoa > Arthropoda > Insecta > Hymenoptera > Cynipidae > Synergus > Synergus japonicus. Next base: position 4,434 of record UCOH01006249.1, read on the forward strand.
GTAACAAGTGCGAATATGCGGACCATCAAAGATACCTTCTTTTAGTTTGGCATCGCTTATGCCCGGAAACTTCTGCCCTAAGTATCCGAAACAGTCACCATCCTTGTCCAGAGCTTTGACGAACTGCTTCATGAGACCAAGTTTGATATGAAGTGGTGGAAACAAAATGTTTGATAGATCTACTAAAGGTTCGCGGATGATGTTTTTGGTCCCTGGATGGAATTCTGTTCTTCTTGGCCACTCTTTTCGTACATAGTGATTCTTTCTGTCTCTACTATCACAGAAACATAAGAAACAGGGGTTTTTTGTAAAGCCTGATTATTGTTCCAGAATCAGAGTTGCAATTTTAAGATCGCCGCAGACTTTCCATTGGTGTTCTGAATAATTAATTTTTTTCAAGACTATTGCGAAATTCTCATACGCTTCCTTCAACGTTGTTGAATGAGCTCCATCTTTGGCCAATCCTAAAACTCTTATGAGATCATTCAACTCATGTTGGTTGAACGTTTCTGGGGTCTTGTGCTTAATATTATTAGGTAAATATTCCTTTTCTTCGCTGTCATCTGATTGTGAGCTTCCACTAATTTCCCTCTCCTCAAGTGTGACTGACCAGTTCATTTCTACTGGTTCTTCGACTACAGCTTCAATTTCGGAAGTAGTCGGTTTTTTGACTGAAGCTACGTTAGCATAAAAGATGGTAGATTTACTACTTATATTAAAGCCAAACGTATTCGTCATACAGATATAGCAGTCTGCTTGACATGATGGTTCGGACCATATCATGGGCTGTTGAAATAACAGCTGTTTCCGGTCTCGATTTATGTCCCATTTTAGTAGCATTATTCTGTAGGTATGACATATTATGTGGGGTATCCACTCTAATTCTTGGTTGACAACCTTTAGCTCAAAGTATGCTTCGTAAATATTTATGTACTTAGCAGATAAGCTTCTTCGATATTTCGGTACTTCAAATTTACCACAAACGTAACATAAACTATCAGATTTTCTGTTGCACCTATGAAAAGTAGAGTTTCTACTTGTAGTATTATACTCTACAGAAGCCAAGTTTTCCACCAATGTAGAGCTACGATCGCATGATGACGACGAGTGCGGGCCCGCTTGCTTACCCTGACCAACCGCCGATACTGGGCATCCGAAACCCTGCATCGTAGGAGTATTTTCTCGAGTATCGGCCATGACGACATCATGCCTTCACCCCAGGACTTAGCCGGAAAAAAGAAGAAAAAAAACCGTTTCCATCGTCACCACGTGGAGGTGTCCTGGGTTCCGACACTCGAAAAGTTTAGGTGTGGTAAAAGAGTTCTGATTACTGTTGTATTTGAAGTCAATTTTCAAATCATTCAAAATTGAAAGAAGTTATCTAACAAGTTGATGACAATTTACGAAAAATTCTTCGATTCACAGAGAGAAAATTGAAAATATACGGGATGCCTCACATTACTTATAGATATTACAAAAAACAAAGTCCCCCATAAAAAACCCCCAAATACCCACAAAAAACCCCAAACAAACATTTTTTTTTAATCTAAAAAAACTGTATGAGATACATGCGGCCACTTTCTCTACGACGAGTACATTCGTCTTAAAAATACCTAATCAATATAATATCTTGTTTGCTCTGATGAGGATCGTCACAGTGACAAATATGTTTAGCTTTAACATCTTTTTTGCCACACCTAAATTTTTCAAGTGTCGGAACCCAGGACACTTTCAGGGTGAACGTTTTCATCAAGATATTAAGAAAATGGAATCTTGGTATTAAGGAAAGTGGGATGCTTAAGAGGGACACCGAGATGAAGACGCAAAAGAGAAAGAGAAATCCGTTACATAGATCTTTTGATGACAAAAGGATTCGCTACAAAAGAAGAAAAGTATGGATTTTTGTAATAGCACGAAACGTTGTTTGCATCTTGGAGTACCTTCATTTATATTAAGGTAATGTACGGCTAATTCGATATATGTGCCTAGACGTAAGTTTCACAAATTATGCACATGTCATTTGTGATCGAGACCGTATCCAGATAGAACGACCCTCAAAATCATTGAAATAATAGTTATCGCCTTTCAAACGACTTGATTGACTTCAACTAGGCCTTCAAATCTCCTTGACCCCGACGTGCTGCGGTCTAATAGACCTCGAATTTAGACTCAGCGACCTTCAAAACGTATGAAAACTGTACTCAAGTTCCACGAAGACACATTTTCGTATTTTTGCAATCGTCATTCGAACTATCAAGTTACTAACTTAAATTAACCTAGAAATGACCTTTAGGATCATCATAAAAATAAAAACGAATACCATGTCTGGACGTAAAATTTCCCGCTCTATCAGAATTCGCAGTCAAAAATTCACTTTTTTCACATTTTGAAAATTTGACCTTGAATTGACCTTGATGCAGACAAGATGGAATCAAACGGATTCCAGAATCGGATCCAGCGTCCGTTAAAACCAAGTCACCTTCTGTCAGTCGATTTTTTTGCCGATTTGACCTTCAAATGCTCTTAAATTGGACGTGATGGAGCAAAATTGACTCCGGATTCGGATTCAGCGCGTCAAGATACTATAACCTTTTATTTTAAAGATTATAATTTCGGATACTTTATTCAATTTGATTATTATTTAATTTGATTGTTTATTAATTTTTTTTTTTAAAAAAAAAGCCGTTTGAGCGCCAGCTAGTTTTCCTCAAAAACCAGCAAAAGAAAATACAATTCGCAGAGTTTACTTTAGAAAATTCCAAGCTAACACAGGACCGCGGAGAGGGCAGGGTAAGGGAGAATTCACTGAGCTACCGTTTCAAAAAAGAATATGGAATTTATTGACAGAAATAAATTAAAAGAAAGAAAAACAACACTTCAAAATTTTGTGATTCAAGCAGATAAAAGGGAATGACGAACAGCTGTTCGACAATTTTCAGAACATCCAAAATTTAGTTGAACAATAGTTTTAAAATGATCGGAGAGAGAGAGAAAACTTAAATACCTGTGCTTACAAGGGCGTGACAAGCACGCGCCTTCCTCTGACTTAACCTCGCGTCAAGTTCGGCATCTTTTTGAAATTTAAATTCAATCCGTTAGTAACTTGAATTACTTGTAATTTTTCTGGCTTAAAAGCCGAATCCAAAATATGTTTACGACTGGGTGGCTCCTTCCACACCCAGGGAAATTCAATTTCTTTAAAAAAAAGAAAAGCACTATTCACAAATTTTAAAGCGACACAAAAACGATAGCACGATGGCCGACTTCAAGCACAGTGTGATCGAGTTAACTCTCTCTTCCTGCCTCGTGGCGTGCTCGGAAACAGGCAGCGCCACTAAGGCGAAACTAAATTAATTTCCTAAAGATAAAAGTAGACTAATCGACGACCAATCATTTGAGTTGACACGCCGGTCCCAGAGATCGCGCTAGATGGTCAATTGCAGGCGAACGGCTGATTAGCTGTCATCTTCCTGGTCGTTATTGTGCACGGGAGTCACATCCGTGCACCTTGACCAGGATCCTCTTCATGCCTAAACGATGCGGATTGGACGTCAGTGTGATCATGTGTGTGTGTGTGTGTGACTCTGAGCTCCAGTGGCTCAGAGTTAATATGGAACAAATAAAAAAAGTGTCATCTTTTAATTGTGGTGTGAGTGAATGAATTCTTGCAGGTTCCGGATTGTTGTCTGGTTGGTCAGCTGATTTCGTAGAGCTCATGTGCTCAAATCAGCTGACTGGTTGTGTGCAAACAACCAACACTCTGTGCTGGGAGTTTATCGCGAAACAAGTGAATTTAAAAAGCTAAATACTAAATATGTGCGTGGTATAAAATATACCACGTCACAATACATACGAATATATAGGTCCGGTTTTTAGACTTTACCACTTTTTTTTTATGTGCCTGTGTTATTAATCACATATTCAATAATCTTAATCACTAAATTACTAATAATCATTAACTAAGCTCTTGTTAATCACTAATCGAATCGAGGCACCAGACAATAATAACTCATAATCCCAAACGGAGCATCGACCTTTCTACCTGAACCCCTGCATTCGGGAGTGCACTACGAACCTTACCTGTGTAAGAGGCACGGTAGGTATAGATTGGTCCATAGTTGGCTATTTTTATCATGATTTATTTCTTCGACATGTATCTGTAAACTTATTTATAGTCCAGAGTGCCGAATACCTAAATTTCTGATTATGATCTGTTAATTTTTTTGTTGAGACCCCTTTCATTATTTTATATATTAAATTGCCTTTTTTTTGTAATATTTATAACCCCCCTTTATAGTCGAAAATATTTTACTGTGTTATCATTATGTTTTAATGACCATTTTTATTGTTGAGATTTGTTATTTACTTTGTTGAGACTCGCAAAATTTACTTAAGGGGGTTTTCTACTTTATACACTAAAAACAAAGAGCTATTTTTCAATATTTTTTTTGAGTATGTCATGCAAGATATGGGTATAAATATTTTTAGGTATGATAAAACATGTCTTAAAATACGTAAAAATATTATTTTTTATTTATTTTATTACGTTTGTTATGTCAAGATTTTATTTTAATTTTATATTTAGAATTTACCCCTTCACTTTATACTCTATCTTCCTCGTTTTGCTCAAAAATCTTAAAAGTCTAGCACAGTCTTTCAAGAAATCTGATGCGGGATGAGGCTGCCAATGAATTTAACTAATTAAGTTATAAACTTTGTTTATTATATGTCAAATACAATCAAGGGGTATAATCTTTCTAACGTGAGTGAGGCACCTCCTTCAGTTTACCAGGTTCTCGGCAGATATCTTAAACACACAAATCTTTTAATAAATACGTGCTCGATACTTAAAATTGTTTGTAAAATAATAAGTAGAACTCACCTTATTTTTAAGTGCTTGTTTATGTTGATTGGTTTAGACGCCGACAAACAATTCCTCAATTCCTTGCTCGGATTATTGATAATGAGTCGATCAGTTTCGGGATCTGTAATCCTTAGTCTGAGAGGTCGGACGTTTGAGATATTATCACTGGCCACTGTGTTTGGGTATGTTTCTCCACCTTTCTTCGCAACCGCACTTATATTTAAGGATAAACGCCTTACACTTGAGTAAACTGATATTGTTTTGAGTTTTACAAATTAGAATGTTCAGTAATTTTAGTTCATGCTCGAATTTGAGAATTCATTTTGACAATAACTGAATTTGATTACACTTGAACTTGATTACACTAGATTTTGATAAATTGGATTCGATAAATGTGAATTACACTTGAATTTGGATTACGGTCGAATTTGATAAATTTTAATTACACTTGAGTTTGGATTACGCTCAAATTTGATTGATTCGTGTCTGCTAAACAGAAGGTTTTACAGGTTGTCTCAAAATGTTTATTTTACGTATACTGACAATTTCACAGATTGATTCGACAATAGAAGTTAAAACGCTTTAGCCAATTTCGCAGTTAGATGAGATTATACGGTTGAATTGAATTGCTCTGAACTACTTGAACTGCTTGAACTTGAACTCGAACTGAAAACTGGTAACTTGTGCTGAACTGAACTGAACTGAGCAGCTACTCTACTAACTTAAGCTGATACCTGAACTTGAACTGACTTTCTTGGTCTACTATGGCGATATTTATTTGGGAAATCCGGTGCTTCTATCTTTATCTTTTTCATAGGTTTGTTTCTATCGGGATGCGGCCTAGAATCTTTCTTTGTCAGTTTTCATGTGTTGGCGGACAGTGGGGGAAGCCACCGCCGATGATTTTTTGTATGCTTGCATGGTGGCGGACAGTGGGGGAAGCCACCGTGAATGGTTTTTTGTAGGTTTCGTAGGCGTTATCAACAAAGAATTTGTTTATCTATTTTATCTAGCGATTTGATATTCGTTACAGGATATATGCTTATGCAATGTTCTCATTTTTTGCTTTACAGTGCTTATTGTTATCATAATTGATAAGTTGCCTAGATTATAAATTATTATTATTATTATTATTATTATTTATTATTAATTAACTACTAATTGATTATTTATTATAAATGCGTCATCCTTCATGACACATTGTTATTGTTTTAAACGCGTTTTTCTCAAAATAGTGTTTTTAAAACGATACCAAGGATTTTATGAAAACTATTCAACCGATTCTCATGAAATTTAAACCACACATTCTACACATATTGAACTAGGTCTGTAACCTCTAATATATTAAAATATAATATTTTTACTAATTGTTTAAATAAAAAAACACTGCAAAAAGGCATTTTCTTCTTTTTCGATTTTTTTCCGCCATTTTGTTATTTTTACATAAATATTAATTCTAGAGGTTACAGACCTAGTTTTTGTACTTACAGACATATTCTATCATACCTAAAAATATTTATTTCCATATCTTTCATGATATACTCAAAAAAAATGTTCAAAAATAACTCTTTTTTTAGCGTATAAAGTAGAATAACCTCTTAAGGTTCTATTGATCTTAAGAATCACTTTCTCATTAAAGCACTCGCGCTTCACACAACATATATTTTAATATGGTTACTGGAACATATACCTTATTACATAAAAAAATTATTAAATTTCTTGAAATAATTTTAAATATCTTAGAATTAATAGAAAATTAATTAATTTAATGTTCTATCGATCTTAAGAAACCTATTTTCAAAAAAGTGCTAAAAATTTTCGTTAGATATTATTTTTAAACATCATTCAAACCTTGCGATTTGTGTTAAAATTTGTTTAAAAAGTATTTTCGGTGATTAAAACAAAAACTAATCAACATATTAAGGACGATCGACTTAGAAGGAAAAATTGACACTTTTTCAACCGTATTTGAGAAGCAAATCGGAGAAAAATGAAATTTCTTTGGGCCTCAAAAAACTCTGTGGCAAGAGTATGTCTATTTGCTTAGTTTTTTGAAAAAAAGGGGAAAACATGTTTAATAATTCAAATATTGAAAAAAGTGACAGAAAATAAAACTGGGGGTGAGAGAAAGGCAGAAGACGTACCTGTTTTAGAAAATTATTTTTTTTCGAATTACAGGCACTCGAGTTGCACTCGCGAATTTTTTAAATGATTTTATCGCCACGGAGGTTTTTATTTTTCACTTTATATCACTCAAAAACGCGAGAAACCGTGAAAATTGCAAAAAATACACTATAAATACGAAACAAGAGAACGGATGAGAAACTTATTTTGCGTGAACTGTACCATGTTGTCTGCTACTTGGCGAATTACGTCACTAGTAGTTTCTGATTCATATTGTATTTTTTAACAAATTTCTCTGTTTCTCGCGTTTTTGAGTGATATAAAGTGACAAATAAAAACCTCCGTGGCGATAAAATCATAACAAAAAATCGCGAGTGCAACTCGAGTGCCGGTAATTCGAAAAAAGAGGATTTTCTAAAACAGGTACGTCTTCTGCCTCTCTTTCACCCCTGATTTTATTTTCTGTCACTTTCTTCAATATTTGAATTATTAAAAATGTTTTCCCCCTTTTTTTCGAAAAACTAAGCAAATACGCATACTCTTGCCACAGAGTTTTTTGAGGCCCAAAGAAATTTCATTTTTCTTCGATTTGCTCCTCAAATATGGTCGAATGGAATTGATGTGCAAATGCACGGCAAAATTGCGACGTTAACACATAGTGCCTTGTAAGTCCATCGCGCTTAACAAATTATCAAGGGAGAAATTTTAGATCTGTTAAAGACCAATAATTATGTTCTTATAATTTTCTCTATATCATGCGTTATTCGGCTAAAAATTTGAATTTTCGATTTTTGAAGAAAATTTAATAAACTGTTACGTCAGTTTTGTAGGGCGTTCAAAAAGATATATTTTTCATCGTTTGACTCTTTTTCATATCATGCGTTATTTGGCTTTAATTTAATTTTTTTTCAATTTTCAAAATGCTCTTTTAGAATTTTCATCAAAAATGGCTGCCCAACGAACGCGGCCTTCATTTTATGAACTAAATAGTATACGAAAGGCCAATCCAATCGATTAATTATTTCGAAAGTTATCGTGAACGAAAATTATCAACAACGAAAATATTCTGAAGAAAGTTTCTAAATTCGATACATTCACAAATTTACGCAATTCGAAAAGCACCAATCATATTTTCGACAAAAATTTGTAACATCTCTTTTTTCAGATCGGAGGAAAAAAAAGTGGTTTAAAAAATTTTCAAAATGCTCCAACTTTTTGAATTTTTATCCAAAATTGCTGACCAACGAACTTGACATTTATTTTAGGACACTAAAAGAGGATACGAAAGGCCAATCCAATCGGTCAATTATTTCGAAAGTGATTTAGAACGAAAAATAAAAATCTACATACACGCACACATACACGCACAGACATAAAAATGGGGGAGTCAAATTGTACACAAATATAATACATTCTCTAATGATAATGTAATTACGTAATGCTTTTATTTCAAATAAGTTCTTAAAACGAACAGCAAAATTCATGGCCGTCTTTGATGGACCTTTTATTATAAAAAGAAAGAACAGCAGTGGAACTTATGTGAAGAAAACAGCTTCTTCACTCTATCTTCTATACATTTATCGTGACTCTTGTTGTAGTATGCTATTAAGTTGCCTAATTCATTTATTATATTTCGAACACCTCTTCTCTTGCTTCGAGCACGTGTCAGGAAGCGTAAGAGATAGTGTAAAACATTCCCCACTCAATAAAAATAATGTTCACAGATAGAAAGAGCTTAATGATTACCGAGGAGCACGAGTATTATTATCAAATACAAGGACAACTCGAAGCTGCTGAAAAGGAAGTCTGTCACTTCATGGTTTGGATTCCAGAAGATCGTGTAATAATCCCAATACGCAAGAATCGTGAGTTCTTCATCAGTAAGATGAAGGACAAGTTGATCACGTTGGTTCAGGAGTGTTTGGAAACTAAATTAATTGATAGCTTAGAAGTATGAAAGTAAAAGATACTTCGCGTATTGTAAAAGCACAAGAAGAGGCAAGATTATTGAAATTAAAAAAGGCCTCAAACAGTAGGGCCGGTGGAAGACATGGTTATGGTAGGTAGTCCTACCCACTCTAAATTTAATAAAGCATGTCTCTGCCCTCATCCGAGGGTTTTATCCTGAATTAATGGGTTTTTAAATTTTTTTTTACTATTTCAGTAAAAAATCAGAAAAATTTACTTTTTTTTTTAAGTTTTATATTCGATTTTCATAATACGCGCGCGGGTGTGCATCGAATCGCTTACGCAGAAATGTGCAGTTTATAAGTGGTGAACATTTATTGGGCATTATTGTCTAAACCCTTCTTTTTTTCATATCTTCACTCTACTTTTTAAACAAAACTATCATTTTTTGCTCAAAAAGAGACACTAGCCTCCTCTTTTGCCATCGATAAACCAATCTCGACAAAAGGACCCGTCAAACAATCCATCTTTGCAATGTTTCCATCTAATAATCAAAGTGAGGTGGGAAATTTGACTGATTTCACATGAAAATTTTATTTTTTCAAAACGCTCCAACACCCTTAAAAAATAAGAATCATCAGTAAAAAAGGCCACCATTTTTCACTACTTACAATGCTACAAAAAAGAACATTTTTTAGAAATGAATATTGTAAGATAGATACTACTTTTGAGATGCCTTTGAAAAGTACAAAATTTATCAAATTGACAGATTTAAAAACTTTTTTAAATTTTGAATGCTTTGTACATTTTCAAAAAACCGAAAAATCTGAACTTTTTAAGAATTTGAACAACGACTAATATGAAAAATGTATATGAATTTTAAAATTTGAAAAGTTACAAATATTCAAAACGTTTCAGAAAATTAGAAAATTTTATACAATCAGAAGGCATTTTAATAATTTGAAAATTTGAAAATTTATATACATATAAATACATATTTTTTAGATCTGAATACGACCACGTTTGAACGCTGGAGATTAAACTATCTATGGCTTGGTTTAACCCCTCTAAAGCAAATGAGTTGTACGATATGTACTGTAGCGTGCAATGAAAATTTGATGTCTTCTTCACGTGGGCTGATCGGCAGCGATATAAACGTGGGTAGAAAGTGGATTTCTAAATTTGAAACACGGAGTTGAGAGAATTAAAATACAGTCGAAGAGTTCGCTTCATATCACTTGTGCAGAAATTTTGAAAAACTGTGGAAAAATTAAAGTTGTGCAGCATTTAGCAACTGCACTTCAGTAAGAAATGGTAGACAACGGCAAAGCTTTGAAAGCTCTTTTTGGTACTTATCGAAAGTTGTATTGTGAAGTGTTTGATCAAGTCATCGAAAAGTAGATTTGATACTGATTCAGTCACGTTTTTTAAAACATTGGAAAGATTTGTCCTTGGTGAAATGGTTGACTTGCAGAAAATCATTACATTCTGATAGAGAAATGTTAGAGAAATGGCTCTGAAAATTATGAAACGAAAAGGAACAAAACCGTCAAATTTAAAAGAGATTGTTGAATTCATGCGCGAAACTGATTGGTGTACAGGACTTGTTCCTGATTATTTGCACGGAAAAAATTTGTTCCGGAAGAATTACCGAATTAGTTCAGAGACTGAGGATATGAGAAAAATTCGGTAGATATCAAATAACTTTTCAGGAAAATAGCTCGAACCGTTCTAAGAAAATTACCGAACTTACAGTAAACACTGAAAGTGTATTTTATAAAGGTCAAAATGAAATATAACGAATAAGTTTCGAAGAAAATATAAAAGAGTTCGATAATCTTCGCAAGATTCTTCAGGAGAAATTCCGTGTATCTAAAAGAGTTTTTATTATTCCCTTGCCAAGAGAATTCTGAATCTTGGACTGGAAAAATTCCCGAACTCTGCCGTAAATCAGCATGCGATTATATGTGTAAAGTAAATTAAGTAAAAATTCACACATTTGTGTGAAAATATATATAATATGCAATGCAGATTAATAATGTTAATGTTATAAATCATCTCTACCCGCGAAACAGAGAAAAGTAGGAATATTTTTTTTTACTGTTTGAAATAGCGCGGCGTCCTTGAAATTTTCCCGAACTCCTCCGTAATTCCTATAGTCAAAAATTACTTGCGCTCGACGATGATGCAAAATAGATTGAAGCATGTTGTCATCTTGCACTCTTACCCAGTTGCAGTGGAAAAACTCGACCTGGAAGAACTTATAGATGAATTACTTTCTCAAAATTCTAAACGAGCCTCAGTTTTCGCACTACCTGTATAACTAGCTGTGACGTTGTACCAACTTTTTACTCATTCAATGAGCACTTTGCTTCCTGTAAGCAAATATGATTTGCTTCCTCATAGAGGAAGCAATAAGAAGTTTATATATTTTTTGAACATTTTTTAAAATTTTAAATAATAATTCTTAATATTGACATACATCGCCTCGACACAAAGAATCTTCATTTTCTTTACATCAGCTTTAAATTTTAATTATTTCAGAAATTATAGTCGAAAAATTAGTTTTTTAAAAATACAATTAACCATAACTTTCTTATTTCACAATTAAATGCATTCATCATACATGTCAATCGATTCGTCTCGACATAAAGAATATTCATTTTCCTTACGTCAACTCTAGATTTTGATTATTTGAGAACATAGAGCGAAAAATTAACTTTCAAAATTATAAATAAACATAACTTCCTAATTTTTTAATGAAATGCATTAATTATATAGGTCAATCGATTCGTCTCGATGAAAGGAATCTTCATTTTCCTTACACCAACTTTAAATTTTCAATATTTGAGAAGTTATAGTGGAAAAATGAATTTGACGAAAATTATAAAAGTACATAAAACTTTTGAAATTAAATATTTTGTTAAACCATTGTAAGAAATTCAACTAGGTATATAGTGGAATAACCATGCAAAATTTCATCAATTTATCTCCACACGTTTTCAAGAAATTGCTGGATCGTGACACACATAACACACATACACACACATACATACATGCATACATAAATCCGGACATTTTTTCAGATCATCATATTAGATATATTGCCCTTGAAATATATTCAAAAAAACCTTTTTTAGGAAACTGGATTTTGTCACCACTACAAAGCTTCCTCTATGAGGAAGCAAAATAGTTATTTTCATAATTTTATAAATAGTTCGTAATTTTCAATTTAAGTAGTCAAATGTTAAAAATAAATAACAAATGAGCACGTTAATTACAACTGTTTATTTTTCTCGAGCGTTCTGATCCCGTGTGGAAATGTGTCCAATTTAGCCCAGTTAATAAGTGGGCGCCAACTTGGACTCACTTGGGCGTCCTGACTAAGAAAAATGAAATTAATTAAAGTACTATATAAATTACACGATAGGCGGAACGCAATCTCCCAAAAATATTGCAATTTTTTCAGTTATTCCGGATTCCTAATTATAAAAATTTAAGCTAATAAAATGAAAGAACGTTAGCATTCTGTTTGGGCTTATACCGGGCATGCCCATCTCCACAGTGGGCGTCCCCATCAAAATCCCAGTATACTGAATACGTAGCACATTCATTATATATTTGTACAGTTTTTTTTTTTGCAAACCTATAATTATTCCTAAAAATTTTCTTGTAACATTATAGTAATATTATCGTGACTTTGTTTTTTACTTAAAAATTAAAATAGTAAACCCCTACTCACTACGTCTAAAATGAATGTGATTTTAAAAACAAACAGCAATATTCATATTAAGATGCATAGAAATTAGGATTAGTTGACAAATTAAAAAAACAAACTATTTTGTATCTTCATGCATTCAATAAATAATACATATTGTTTTCAATGCTTAATAAGTAATTAACCGCAAAATTAATTGTCATTTAAAATGAATATACATAATAAATTTTTGTTGAATCAATGTTTAAAAAAAATTACTAAAGGGGTGGGAACTCATTGTGCATCATCGGATTGAGTATATACCCTGGAAAAAATCTGAAACTACTATGTCGAGAGCTTAGGGTAATGGTTAGGGAGCTGGACTCGCATCCTGTAGGTCATGCGTTCGATTCCCCCCGCGTGTGTGCGAAATTTTTTTCTTATATGTGCGTTAAATTTTAAAAATAACGATTAGTTATAAGAATATCAATAATATAACTGCGAATAAATCGTGTTCTTATTAATAATTGTTTTTTAAGATATTTTTTCCCTATTATGGGTTTCAGTTGGGACAAGCGTTACAACCCAAAATGGGACCCACATAGAAACCCCAATTAGGCCCCAGTTGGGACTTGGGCAAACCATCTGGTACCACATCTGGAAACCAGTCTGGCCCCAGTCGACGTTTCCACACGGGATATATTTGATTTATTTGCAAAATTATGAAACACCCCCCCCACTTAAACCTCGGTCGATCACTACCATCGCTAAAAAAATACGTTCCGCCGGCCCTTTCAAACACTGCATTGAATGAGATTGAGAAGGTCAAAACAGTTCAGATTTGTAAGGAAAAAGAAGTGTATGAGGAAAATATAGAGGAACAGATAAACCCTCAATCTGCCTCATTCACAGAAGATTAAACTTGTATATTAACAGCAACTTTCAACATACTATGTTGTCGACCAATGTGTGATGTAAAGAAGCCCCTCTATTTAAGGCAGGATTTTGTTTCGGATATAAGCACAACTTAAGAGGAAATAAGTCCCGAAGTTTCAAAGCTTTCCGTTGGAACAGCTGCTCAAGTTGATAAAGTCGACTCATGTGAGGCACATATGAGAAAAGCTAAAGGTTCCTGCGACACACAGAAGAAGAATAATAAAAATAAAATTATAAAACCAATGAATTTAAATGAGGAGAAGGTCTCTGAAAATGAAATAGCCACTCCCGACATAAGAAAGTTTATATCAAAACGTCTTGTAAAGAAACCTCTCTACTTGACAGAAAATTTCGTTGCGGATATAAGTATAACTTCAGAGGAAATGAATCCCGAAGTTTCAGTCAAGGTGCCTCCCAATAAAGGGAAGTATGAAAGGAAAACTTATAACGGAATGGTATACCGCAGAGGTCGTCAACCGGTGATTCGCGGTACCCCTAGGGTACTATCGTTTTTTTTTGTTTTTTTTCAATTCTTCGTGTATAGGTTAGTGCAATTAGAACAATATGAGTGTTAAAAAGAAAATTAAATTATAGATAAAGGAATGGTCCCTAATAAAATTCGTAAATAGGATAAATCGTATTTACAATATTTAACAATATTTTACAATATTTAACATCAATCTTCTGATTATGGTTAGTTTTCAATATGAACGTAGCTGCATGGAACGGGGTGCATGATTGTCATTCAGGGGTACATTTTTTTAAAAGGTTGCCGATCACTGGTATACCGTCGTCTTAAAATGCCTGAGAATAGGCATACATAAATACACCATGCCGGCATGGCAGAACACTACCAAGAATGAGTCAAACTGTAACTCGAAATCTATTAGAGATAAAATGTTCGCTTTTTTTTTGTTTTTCTTAGAATTTTGCACATTATCTTTTTTATTTTAAACTTTTTTTTGTACAACGCAATGGAAATGGTCCGTTCACACAAACTTGATTTTTGAAAATTCTTTTTTAAACAAAGCATCCTTTGGCAATCGATCCACGGCACACATTTTTAAGGGTCATTGAGGACCCCATTCAGAAGCTATTACCAAAAAATTGCGTCTGGGAAAAGCATTACAGAAAGTAATGCTTTTTTATGACGTGCTGCCTGGACTACTTTATTTCCTTCTGACTGGTAGGATAAGTTTTAGGGCAATAAGGACCAATAGGATACGCAGTAAGTTTTATGTATTGTTCCAGTTCTTTTCTTTAAAAATTGTATGCGATACCAAACAAACTTGCTCTCTTTTCAAAATTGTGATCTCGATTGTTCAACGCGAAGTTAAACCTTATTTTTAAATAAAATAGTAATTTGATGTCGCTTTAAAATTCTAAAACTTCAATAAATTTATATTTAAATTAAAACCTCTCCAATTTATTTAAATTCTCTTTCCAATTCAAAACCCATTAATTCAGGATAAAACCCTCGGATGAGGGCTTTATCCTGGTTCGTTACAATAATAACAAAACTCTTGTGAATGAATATTTAAAATTTTTTTACGATCTGCCAGAAATTAATTCTGATTTATTTATTAATCTAAAAAATATGCGTGATACAGCTCTTACTGTCACGTTAGCTCTCACAAATTTAGGTCTTTTTGTGGACGCTTGAGACGCTCTATTAGTGTTTCGCTACAAAGTAAATTAGATAAAGTTTCGATTAATGAATGAGAAATGAAAAATTGCGAAAATACCGAGTTTCCCACTTTCTCAGATTCTACGAAATTTTTAGATTCTCGAATAAGTGCATTTTTCTAAAAGGGAGCATAAAATATATAGTTGTGACAAGTTTAGGGAATTACCTGTTGACGAACGCGAATCTTACATTTGTAAAAACTCTCTTTGTATTAATTGTTTATCCAGCTTTAACAAGAAAGTTTGTAAGAGTCAGAAAACGTGCTATTATTGTAACCAAAAGCATAACAGTTTATTACAACGACAGAATTTAAATTTGAACAAAGTTGAAATATATTCGATTACATCTGAAAATTCAAAAGAAAGTCAGGATCATGTGAATTCTGATACTATTCAATCGCATTTCAATTCGTTTATTCAAACCAAAAGACCTGTATTATTCGCTACAGCTAGAGTCGTTTTGGTGGCTCCAAATGGACGTCAAGTATTTGCTCGTGCTATACTTGACCAAGGTTCAGAATTTTCTTTCATTTTTGAAAACCTAATACAATTAATGCGTTTACATCGGCAACGAACAGATATTACAGTAGAAAGTGTAGGTGCTACTCGAACTGGTTCAGTATTCTTCTTAGTATAGGAATTCCTCGCTCTTTAATCGCTCAGGAGACAATCTTTGGTTGGGTGCTGTCAAGGACATTAAAACAATCTAAAAATCAGCATCAACCATCAAAGTTTATCATATAACTGAATCATTGATTAACGAAACTCTGCAAAAGTTTTGGCAGATAGAGGAAATTCCTAAAGAAACTCTACTGTCCAAAGATGAAATCGAGTGTGAATCGCATTTTGCTTCCACTCATTTGCGTCAGTCAGATGGTCGCTATGTTGTCAGGCTTCCATTTAAAACTTCTCCTTTAGAACTCAGTGACTCAAGGAAAGTAGCTTTATCATCTTTTTTACGATTGAAAAAGAAATCCGATCAAAACCCGGAAATGAGAAAAGGTTATTGTGACTTCATGACCGATTATATCACTGCTGGTTACATGTCTGAAATATCACAAGAAAGTGATAAAGATTTTCGAGAATTCATCCCACATCACTCTGTGTTAAGGGAAGAGAATAGTACAACAAAATTATCTGTTGTTTTTAACGCATCGAGCGTTACTTCTTCTAAAAAGTCCCTAAATGATTGTCTATTGTATATTGAGAAAAAATTACAAAACGATCTAACTGTCATAGTTTTACGTTGGCGTTCTTATTGGTATTCTAGTATCACCTGAAGATCGCAAATCTCAATGTATCTTTTAGAGAGAGAACTCTAAAGATACATTTAAAGTTTTTGAACTTAACAAGGTTACCTACGGAATGGCTAGTTCAACATTTTTGGCTAATCGAGTTATTAAACAACTTGCTCATGATGAGCAAATGCAATTTCCTTTCGGGTCTCAGATCATTAAAAACGAAAATTATCTTGAAAATTATTTGACCCTCTGAGACGGTTATCTCTTATAATTATAAAAGCTACAATTTTGCTTCAGTCTTTATGGCTCCTTAAAGTCTCTTGGAATGCAGAACTACCCTTTGATGTACTCAATGAGTGGGAGAAATTTAAAAAGGAATTACCTCTAATTTTTCGAATATCAATATCTCGCTGAACATTTCTTGAACATGAAGTTTTAAGTACTGAACTACATGGGTTTAGTGATGTCTCGAAACTTGCTTATGCAGCTGCAGTGTATTTGAGTGTTGTGCTGATAACTGGAGAAATTGAAATCAGTTTATTAATGGCTAAAACTAAAGATGCCCCCATTAGAACTCAAAGCATTCCTCGACTTGAATTATGTGATGCTTCTTTATTGGTCAAATTAATGTTATATTTGATTAATAGTTTGCAATTAATTACAGCTCCTATTTTTTGTTGGACGGATTTAGAGATTGTTCTTAGATGACTACAAAAACAACCTTCCTCTTGGCCAGTATTTATTGCCAACATAGTTTCGCAAATCCAAACGTCGCTTCCTAACGCTGAGTGGAATAATGTAAATTCCAAGGTTAATCCTGCAGATTATGCTCCACGCGGTATCAATGTTCAAAATCTTCTTGACAGTTCCCTCTGGTGGAAAGGTCCCAAATGGCTCTCAGAGAATTCAAATTTTTGGCCAAAATATGTGCCTAGCTCAGAAAAGAAAACCCATGTTTACGTTGTCACAGAGAGAGCATGGTGTTCAAAATTATTGGAAAGAGTCTCATCATGGCCACGCCTTCTTCGTATCACGGTATGTTTTACGTTTCGCTCAAATTATTAGAATAAAGAAACAATATAAAGATTTATTATCTGCTGTTGAGATTAATCAAGCTTCAAATTTCTGGGTTCGTTATGTCCAACAGCAAGTCTTTTCTAACGAAATTAATTGCCTTAAACTGGAACTTGATATACCAAGTACTTCTCCATTATTAAAATTAAATCCATTCATTGATTTAAAAAAAAACAGAGAATCCAGCAGCTCGCTCCGAAATAATACAGTACAATATTCTCAAAAGGTCTCATCTCCTTAAAACATTTTGAACAGGAGGCATATCACTGCACTTGCGAAGCGAGACAACTTGCAATGTACAATGTCGCAGCACCTACGCGTCAAACAGCTGAGCTGTCAACACTATTATTTCTCAAGTATTTTTACGTGAATTTCATAAGTGCTCCCGAGTTTCCAATTGAAAATAATAAATTGTAACAGTGTTACAATCAGAGTGTTTAGGCAAATGCAGTGCTATGCCTCTCTGTCTGAGTAGCTCTGAGTGAGTATTGCGCATTAACTCTCGTTCTCTTTCACGTGTGTCTACGTCTCAAAAAATGGCCGCGGTTCCCACGATTTTATACCACCCGAAAATTTGTCATTTTAGCAAATCCATACATTTTTCAAAATAATAAGGAGTATCCCTCCCTCGTGCAATTTAAAAATCCACCCTGGCCAAACGGCGATTCAATACGTGTATTTCTAGAGTAAAAATCTATATATTGTGACGTGCTATATTATATACCACGCACATTTTTATAATTTAACTTAAAACTAACTTCACTCGCGATAAACTCCTAGCACAGAGTGTTAGGTTGTTTGCATACAACCTGTCAGCTGATTGGAGCACATGAGCTCTCTAACAATCAGCTGACCATCAGCCAGCAATCCGGAACCTGGAAAAACATTCACTCGATTTATTATTATATTTGTCACACTTCTTTTGTTTCATATTAACCCTAAGCCATGGGGGCTCAGAGTTACAGTCACCCACACACACTCACACTACACTGAAGTCCTATCCGCATCGTAAAGGCCCGAAGAAGATCCTGGTCAAGGTGCATGGATGTGATTCCCGTGCACGTGAACGACCAGGAGGATGACAACTCACACAGCGCCATCTCGGGGCCTAGAGCAGAATCATCGGTGGGACCGACCGTCGACGAATTACCGGTCGTCGACGAATTATTACCATTTACGTTATATTATTTCAGTTTCACAGTAACTCCGTGGCACTGCCTGTTTCCGCGCACGCCACGAGACAGGATGAGAGAAGTTGACTCGTTCACTCTGTGCTCGTAGTCGTTCGTTGTAAGCCCTTTTAATTTTTGTGCTAAGTTCTCACATTCGTCAGTGATTATATTTGTTTCTGAGATTACCATGGGTGTGGTGAGGAAGCCACCCAGTTGAGATTAACTATTATTGGATTCGGCTTGTTGCTAGTTATATTTGTATTTGGATTTTTGGTTATCTCTGAAATGCCGAACTTGATTAGGGGACAAGTTCGTGGAAGGCGTGTGCTATGCCACGCCCTCGTAAGCACAGGTAACGACTTTCTTCCTTGTGATTATTTCAGTTAATAAATCGGGTCTCTTTTTGAGCATCGCTGTACAATGACGAGCAGTGGTTCGTCAATCTCTTTATTACTTTGCTCTAGTCGCTATAATTGAATATTTCAGTGACGTAATAATTACTTCTTTTATTTAATAAATTTAATTTGTTAGTTCTTTGTAAATGCAATGATTCTCAGTGAATATTCCCTTTCCCCGCACTCTCCGCGATACTGTGTTAGCCTAGGGTTTATATAACGTAGATTCAATTCGTTTTAATATTACTTTTGCTTGTTTTGAGAAAAACAAGCTGGCGCTCAAATGGCATATTCAAATTCAAAATCGTTTAAGTTAATAATTTCAAGATTTCACAATTATAATTTAAAATAAAGGATATAATATATATATATATA
>UCOH01006250.1:0-67221 GCA_900474275.1 Synergus japonicus
TATATATATATATACATCAGTAGGTGTATCCCTTGTATCCCTCCGTGGTTTAATGATTTAAGTAGAACATTTTTCAGAAGTACCGTGTAGGTCAAATACAGGCCTTGTAAAATCTGTCCTTGTAAAACTTAACTCATTGTGCTTACAAAAGTTCCAACAGAATGTCATTCTGTAGTGCATTCTGTTCTTTAAAATTCCTTTTGGACAGTTTTGATATAAAAAAGGTCAGTAAGTACAAATATTTTTATAAATAATAAATTTATATTATAATTATAATTTATCATTTTTCTCCTTTCATTTCTGTGTGCTCTTGATCATTGTTTAATTGTTAATTCTAAACTTTAAAATTAAGCGTAAAAAATGTTTGTAAAAAGATTGGAAAAGTTTACAAATTGTCTATTCTATCAATTCCACATGTCACGGGCACGCGTAGTTTGAAACCTGAATAATTCCACGTGATTGTCTGTAAGGTTTCAGTCGCAACGACTTTTAACTAAAGTGATTAAAAACCGATGCCTTTTAAGGTCAAGAGGTGCCCACACGACTGTCATTCAGTTTCTGAAGGTAGAGAATAATGGATTTTACTCACATATGTTTCCCGGAGAACATCATCTTTGAAATTAGTTCCTTAAAAATTAGTTGGCAGCGTCAATCATGCAGTAATAAAAAGACAGTGATATTATAATAAATTATTAATTAATTTCATTAGGAATAGGGTCAAAAATATTTTCTTATAGACTTTTTTTCCCAATTTTACAATGAAGCGATCCAAATCAGAAATATCAAAATGGAACATAATCAGCAATTTATTTGGAAGAAATTCTTTACATCTGAAAACATCAAAAAGTCAATCATTTCAAGTGAGTTTGCGCGATTCTAATTGAACTTGAGAACGTCAGTATTTAATTAATAATTAAAACCATTTATCGGCCAAACTTCCTCCTGTTTAAGAATTTTACAAAATTTGTTAGGACCTATATCGACATTTTTTTATTCAGGACCGGGTAAACCAGGATGCGAAGAGATTAAAAATTGTGAATAATGAGTCGGAAACATATTATCCTAATTGTGATGAAACTGTGTGGACGAGGTCTTGCGAGCACGAAGTAATAGAAGCAATTCCTGGAAAAATTACTGGAAATATTCCAAAGTGGCTGAAGGGAACTTTGCTAAGAAATGGACCAGGGAGTCTTAAAGTTGGAGAATACACTTTCGATCATCTTTTTGATAGTTCTGCTCTCCTACATAGGTAATTTGTTCATCTTTTGATTTAATTTTCCATTTAAAAAATTACTTGTAATGTTAAACTTTTGATAGTTAAATATTTTACCTTTGACGAACTAGATTTGGAATTGCTGATGGAAAAGTAACATATCAACGCAGATTCGTACAAACTGAAGTATTTAAAAAGAATCAAGCAGCACAGAGAATAGTTGTAACAGAATTTGGAACCAGATCAGTGCCGGATCCTTGTCAAAGTATTTTCCAACGGTAAATAAAATAAATGTGCAAGATACATTCTAAATTAAGTATGAAAAATATGTTATACTTAAAATTTTTAATCTGATGATTTTCAGAATTACAGCAGCATTCAATCCTGCTGATAATACCTCTGACAATTCCATGATTTCGGTTTATCCATTTGGTGATGAATTTTACACGTTCACAGAATCTCCCATTATCCATCGTATTGATCCAAAAACACTTGAAACATTAGGGAAGGTAAACTTAATATCTTTGTAAAAATAAATATAAATTAAAAATATATTTGTAAATATGAATGCCATTTTTTTTTAAATTGTAGGTAAATGTATCGAAACACGTTGCAATAGTAAGTCACACTTCTCATCCGCATGTAATGGCAGATGGAAAAGTTTACAATTTGGGTATGAGTATTTCATCTCGGGGACCAGTTTTTACTATTGTTTCATTTACACCAAGTACGAATATCAAGGGTCTGTCGATTTTAGTATTTATTTATTATCTTGTACTTTACTTGTTTATTCTATGGATTTCTAAAATTTACGTTTTTTGAATACAGGTGATTCAGAAGAAGATAAAAAATCTATGTTTGAAACAGCTGTTATTGAAGCAACGCTTCCGTCAAGATGGGTTTTGAATCCTTCATACATGCATACTTTTGGTATTACTGAAAACTATTTTATTATCGTGGAGCAGCCATTGTCTGTCGCATTAGTGACTATGGCCAAATGTCGTATAAAAAATGAACCTATATGCACTTGTCTAAAATGGCATGATGGGGAAAGTGTCAGTAAATTAATTAAATTAATTAAATTACTGATAGAAATAATTATGTAACAATTCTGTCTGACTACATATAATTTACAGACTCAAATTCACGTGATCTCTAGAAAAACTGGCCAAGTTGTGAAGACTTTTACAGCTGAGACATTTTTTTATTTGCACATTATCAATCAATTTGAAACTTGTGATAAGGATTATGTGGTTTTGGATATTTGTGCATATCGAGATGCAACAATGCTTGATTGCATGTATATAGATGTGATAAGGGTCTGTTTAAAATTACTTCTCATAATTTTGCATTTTTATTTAAATGAAATTTAAAAAAATATATTTTACAGAATATGCATAAAAATCCTGATTATGCAAACTTATTTCGTGGAAGACCCTTGCGTTTTGTGCTACCAATGAAAGATTCAGTATCTAATACACCAATAGAAGAAAATTTAATTACTCTAAAAACAGTCAACCAAACGATGTTTAAAGAATCTGAAAATAATGAAATTCCGAAGAAAAATAATAAGGAAAGTCTTCTTCAAAAAAATGCAAGTGCTCACAGACTACCAAATGGAAATATTTTTGTGAAACCAGAACTTCTGTGTGACTTGGGATTGGAAACTCCTCGCATTAATTACGATTATTATCTTGGAAAAGAGTATCGATACTTTTATGGAATATCCAGTGATGTGGATATGGAAAATCCAGGAACCGTATGATTAAAACTTTGGGTATTCAGAAATAAGTAGAAAACAAATAATGTTTTTGACCTTCTTATTTTTTTCAGATTATTAAAGTCGACACTGTGAATAAAACTAAAAAAACTTGGTGCGAGAAAAATATTTATCCAAGTGAACCAATTTTTGTTCCAAATCCCGATTCAAAGGTAGTTTTAGGATTTAAGTTCGTAGTGAAATATGTAGCTACTTTATAAATTGGCTAAATTTTTTTCAGAATGAGGATGATGGTATTATTTTAAGCTCTCTGATTTGGGGACAAGGTCGAGAAACGGAAGTTGGCCTTTTAATACTTGACGCTTCCACTTTCGAGGAAATTGGACGTGCCACATTTGTTACACCTGGTCCTGTGCCAAAATGTCTGCATGGCTGGTTTACTTCTAAAGTTTAAAAAACGTAAATTCCACTTAAAATTATTATTCCTCTAGTGGAAAAATATATTATTTTTTATGATAAACTACAATAAATTACTACAAAATTTAAACAATTGTAAAGTACGCTGCAAAGTATTACCTATCTAATTCCTATACATTATCGGTTTTGAATTTTTTTAGACACCGCACTGCTACGAATAATTAATTTTAATTGTTAGCTAGCCAAATCATGTGACAAGAACGTGACTTATTCGTGGCCTTAAATTACACTACCATAAACCACAAAATTTTACACGCAAATTTCAAATTGATAAACAATATTTTTGGGATTGTAGTTTATTCTAAAGAATTTTTCCACTAGGGTTTCAAAAGATTATTTCAAAATATTGGACATTTCTTTGATAAGAAATGATTAATTTTGCATTTAAACAATATACTAAAATTTTTAAATATAAGAAGTTTAATTGAACTAAATTACAAGAAGAAGATTGATTAGTTAAAAAGTCATGCTCTTCTGATAAAATTTAAGATAAATAATTGGTTGATATTATTTAACTATAATATATATGATATAATCAGAAACGACGTACAATTTAGATTTTATCACTTTTCTACTGTTCACAATGAATAAAAAAAATGTAAATATGTGAAATTATTAAAGTCGAAATTTTATTTTAGTATAGATGTAAGAAAATAGATTTCAATTATGATTAGTGAAGGTAGTTTAAAAAAACGCACTTCAAATAGAATAAATTACGTAGTGTCTTTTTTTGATGATACATTATTTACAGATGTCGCGAAAAATAAAATAATTTCTATGTAGGATTATTCAACAGTAATTTACAAGTATTATAGTCAATTTAGAATAATCTACGTCAATCGCACATTATAGCGATATTTACAAATTAAATGAATACACCCAAGTATCCTTCATTTCATTTGGATGGAATGTAAATTTTACAATTTAGATATACATGCCATATATAGTCAGGTATATCGACTTACAAATATATGTATAGGTACATAACTTCGATGATCGAAAATAAAATTACCAATCAGTGCAGATTAATGTGCCATTAAAATAATTCTGCACCAAGTGATTATTTCTTTCAAAAATTTAAAAACTAATGTAATTTTCCTAATGTAGTAAAAACACTTATAATGTACTTATAACATTTAAAATTTTATGCTGGAGTTATGTTTTGTTTAATTTGGCTAGGTATAAAATACTTGTGAGGAAATAGGAATTCAATCTACTTAGAAATTTTTAGAAAATTAAAATTTCTAAGATACAATTCTAAAGTAATCTGATAAACGAACTCGTATACTGATTAACAATTTTTCCTCATTATAAATCAAATAGATTCCAAATCCAAAATTGTAAAAATAACAAACATTGCTTTTTTATTTTGAGAATTCACTTTGTAGTTTTTGAATCAGTATTTAAAAATACAAAACCAAAATAATGTAATTAAATATTAATTTCTATTATGCACAGGTGACCTCATTTCGTAAAAATTACACGATTTGAGCACTGATATCACGATTGGCGTACAAACTATGGTTCTCTCTCACTTTAGGTATGTTCAGCGCTTTTCAATATAATCTCTTATAAACGTAAATCACCTTAAAAATAACATAAATTAACATATAATAAAAAATAAAATTTATAGACTTTTTTAGCGCTTTGTCAAAAAATCACATTCGGAGAAAGGTGAAAAAAAAAAAGAAAAACTGGCTTCACTAATTGTGTGGAAAAATTCTAACGACCCTTATACTATAACACAAAACCCAGATTGGAATCTACTGGTAAATTAACATTTTCCTATACAATTTGCACATTTTATAAAATTATTTTTGAAATTAGATCATTTTTTTCAGATGACTTAAGTACATCGCAAACACTCGTATACTTTGATCTAATCATTCTAAATCGTCATTTCATATAATCGATATTTTCTTAATATCCGAATTTTTTTATCATATTTCATGTTTCATTGATTATTCTCTGTGATTTGCATGCGTACAGGGTACAAAAAAAAAGGACACAATGAGAGGGGAAACACACTCCTGTCATTCTTCTGGCTGCGAAACAAGGTTGTAACGCAACTATCACAATTGTGATCTGACGATTAATTAATCGACAATTAATATTATCCTTCAGACCTTGTCAATTTTTTCTATGTCTTCTGACGCTATTGAATTTGAAGTAATAGAATTTTGAGTTATACTATTAGAGTTCGCATCGCTTCTGAAGAGGCTTGAATTCGAAACTGTGAGATTTGATTCGTTGTGCACTGGCAGGATTCCTGAGTTTGCGTCTTCAATCGCTTTTCTTAACTGTGAGTAAACAGAATTTAATTAGATTCATTTGGACAATCTGTACATTGCAAAGTCCTTTAAATAAAAGTGGAACTTACTTCCTTAAGTGCAACTACACCCACTAGCCGTCCAATGGCTGTTACGTAAGCATGATTAACTCCAACCATGCTGAAAAGACTGTGGACTTTCAGTAAAGATGTCCTTTCCACAAGCTGAAAAGGCGCTGGATCTATATGGCATCTCGAAAAATCGACTTCAAGTGCCATCTCACTTTCTTCCCACATTTTTTGGTCTTCTGCTGACATATCTATCACTCTCTCTCGAGGCTAAAATTGAGAAACATAACAAAACAAAAAACAAACTTGTTAGAAATGATATGGATGCTATTTATCTGTAGATATCACATTTCAATCTTAAGATAAATACCAGTTGAACTTTTTTAGAGGTAGCTGGACTAGGAACGAGCATCGGATGATGTGGTTGAGCATTGATGCCATCTTCACTGTTTCGTCGATCCCTAGATCCTAATTCTGGATCTGGATCAACGTCCTGTAAGGTGGCAGACTTCCTAAAAATGGCTTCGAATGCAAGCCTTATCCTGTGGAAATAACACATAATAATGTAAATGTGTATATCATAATTATTAGAGACGAATTGAGAAAGAACTTCACATTTACCTGCTTTCTGCCCCTGTAACTGTTGTATATGGCGTTACAGCTGGACTTGCTAGTGGACTGAAGCCTTTCAGAGTAAATGAATTTGTCTTTTTTAAAATTGACTTCTTGGGTTGGGTCCCAAACACCGGAGAATGGAATATATGCTAAATTCAGAGGATATTTATTAGAATAGATAACAGTATAAAATAACTAATGCTCAAGATAATTGATATTTGAAAATAAAATATGGATGATCTTACATGATCTGAACTATTTCCGTTATTTCCGGAAATAGACAAATCCGTTGCACTCTGCCTCTGCATTTTAAGAATATCAGGAGCTGGAATGACCTCAAATCTAGAAGGTCGTCTCGACCTTTCTTGCTCTTTAAGTTGTCTTTCCATTTCTTCTCTCACTCTCTCTGCTGCCTCCTTATGCATTTTTTGAGCCACCTGCAATCTTCTTTCTCGACCAATGTGTTTCTCTATCAACTTTATTAGTTCTAGTCTTTGAATAGATCCAAGTAGTATCATAGAATCAGGATTATCGACTAGTGGAAATCCTCGTAGCTTTCGATTTTCTTTCAGGATTTCCTTCAGCCGCTGATACGTAATACCATGCCAAATGTATTTGACATTTCGTACCATGAAGTCTTCTACGTAAACGTTGTACATACCTAGAAATACGTTCATAAATTCATTAATATACAAATATAAAGACCCGTTGCCATGTAGGATATATACCCTTACCAGAAAAATCCTTAATGAATGCCTTGGAAGACAATTATACAAATTTTAGTCATGTACACCTTCTTAAATCTCAATTTGGTAAAGATGCCTTCATAAAAGACTTTATTTCTAATGTTTTCCCATTTTCCGTGGTCCTAGAACCAAAGAGATGGGACTCTTTGGTTCTAGGGCTAGGAATGATTAGATTCGTATGAGAATTTAAATCTAAAAACTACTTACCAGAACTAGATGGTAAAAGATCTGGCAAGTAGGGTAACTTCTTAATGAGGATGATACTATCATATATACTCGGCTGCAAAAGAGCAGCAATGGCATTGCTAATTAGAACAGCTATCATTACAGGAACTATGTGAGTAATCTGTCCTGTCATCTCAAAGATGATAACGCTCACTGAGATGGTGTGTGTAACCGCCGCTGAAAATGCAGCGGCGCCAACTGTAGCATATCCACCTGAAAATTGATTTGTCCTTTACACAATCTACTTTTTAGAGACACCAGTTTTAAGTTCCAGACAATGTAATGAAAAAAAAACGAGATATAAGTCAAATTATAAGTCATACCTGGAATAATGGGAGTTATGATACCACCGTAGCGAACACCAGTTGGAAACCACAGTGCCATTGCTTCTCCCACACATCTTCCAAGGGCTGCGCCAATTTTAAAAACGGGGATAAAGATTCCAGAAGGTACAGGTACAGTGGAACTTATGATGGAAAAGACGAACTGTAAGGAAAAAGATAATTTGAATAACACAAGAAATACTAGTTTGAAAAAGCTGAAATAGTCTTGCATCAATAATTTTATCTGTGAGAAGTTTTTACCGTGAACAAAGTAAAACTTAGAAGTCCAACAAAGACGTCTGTGTATTCTGTGGCCCAGTGTTTTACAACACTCACTTCCTCGACATTGAGGTGTTCTTTCGTCCAGGTGAAGTTAGTAAAAAGTCCATGAACTTGGTCGTGTGTATTTAAATCACCGGCCATGAATTGACCAAGTCCCAAGGGAAAGGAAACTGATGACACCATTAAGGCGACAATCCCAGGATATAAGAAACGACTGAAACAAATTGAGAGTCAAAGATTGAATTACAAATATATTTATATGCATTCAACTTGATTATCTTGTCATTCAACTTTAATATCTATGATATTTAGATTGAATGTCTTAGATAGTTGGTCACTTATTTGAATATATTGAAGCTTACTATCCATGAGATACTTAGACTGTATCATTAATACTAAAAAGGTAAAACTTGATTCATGAATCTTAGCCAACTATGTATACTGGATGGAATCATGCCACCGATCAGTGTGCCAACAATTTAAGGAATTTCTTCCATTTCTCAAGTTTACTATTCATCATAACAAGAATTAATTCTGTGAACTCACTTTTTCTGTAGAAAGCTATTCATGCTCTTATTTTTCCTCATGAAGATGACATACTGTCTATGCAGCCAAACATAAAATGCTCCACCAAGTCCACTTCCAACTCCAATCAGAGCAAAAACGAAAAGCTCTTGTGGATCGAAGGGAAAGTCCATGGTGAAATTAGTGAGAAACATAGCTGTAATAGTCTCCTCTCTTTGGAACCAAATCGCCAGCAGTCGAAACATAGTAGCACCACAGACAGCAGTGAAGAATCCTCTCCAGTAATTTCTAACAGCAAAGTAAACAGTTGTGACTTCAATGCTGAAAAGGACACCTCCAATTGGTGCAGCAAAACAAGAAGCTACACCAACAGCACAGGCTGCAGCTAACATCTCGCAATTTCTGCTTTCATTTTCATAGATTCCTTGGAAGCTGGTTACTAGTTTAGAAAGTAGAGTTGCAACTATACTGGCAATGTGGACAAATGGACCTTCCTTTCCTAAGGGTAATCCAGATCCCAAGGTAGCTGTGAGTCCTATGACCTTGGCTATAAGGGTTCGAAAAGTTAGGTATTCCTTTAAGGCTACACCTCGAAGAATTGTCTTCATTTCGGGAATTCCTGATCCTATGCTTTGAGGTGCTACTATGTGAACGAATCCTGCACTGAAGAGGGTAAGGCAAACTGGTAAAGAGACCCAGGCGAGGTACTGAAGAGCTGGATGACTCGTAAGTTCCCCGTAGAGCCATATCCTAGCTGGTGAAAGAAAACAATCGTTATTTTATGAAATTGTGTTTTACAAGAATATAAATAACAATTACTGACCGTTATTGCACATTGAAATGCCCCGATCCATCACATAGCTGATAAGAGCCATTATGACTCCAAGCAATGCCAAGAAAACCCAATCTTCGCCAAGCCTTGCTCCAGTGTGTTTCCAGGCGAAGGCCAACAGTGCCACAAGTTTCCTGCATAAAGGTCCTCTCGTTGATTTTCTGAGTTCTTCAGCTCTAATCTTGTCCAATTTTCTTCTGGATTTTTTATGTGATTTGAGTCTTCGTGCTTCTTCCTTTGCATATTCACCCAAGTCCTTCGTGTAGCGGCCATACATCTGTATTAGGTGCAAAGAATAACGGTAATCATATGACTAAGGACCATTAATCTAATTGCTTGCCTTTAATCTTATCGTTCAATCCGACAAACAAATCAAATTTTAAACATGCAATATCGGAAAACCTTTTAAGATTCAAGATATGGGCAAAGCGTTAAGCTAAGAATAAATAAGACAGTACGATTTAGAAATAAAAATAAAAATAAGGATGATATTATGACGTGTAATGTGATACATACTAGTATTATTCTTCCTTTCTTCCATTTTTTCACGGCTATCGTTCATGACTGTGGCAGAATTGGCGCAAAATATGGAACTCGTTTTTCGAATAATGTGTTTAATTGTTTAACGATAATGTCAAGTAAACAATATGTAGATATAATATAAATGTCTTTGAAAAAGTATGCTTTATGCCTGCAAAAGCTAATTTGACTGTTATTATGCAATAACATGAATTATACAAAATTAATGATGGTTAACTTAGTTTCGTTATAAACGCCCTTATTTTAATCATATATTTATAAGGAATCGAAGAATTAATCTCGAAAAATGCTCTAAATGATTCTAACGCGACCCAGGCGAAAATCAGGGCCGGTGAGCAGGCCTAGATTCGAAAGGGTCCCTTACACTTACAACGTAGTCATCGTTGCAGACAAAGTAGGCCTTGTTCAGAACGCTGGCCGGCATATGAAATGATCTTACAAATCTTCTGTATTTTCCTGGATCTCAGGTATCAACCAATTACAGAAACACTTGAAAAGTGCAAGTTTCTTTTCCCGCACTAACATTTTTCTCAATTTCTGCTTCTTTTAAGCAACAAGAATTCAAATAACAATTTAAACAACACGAGCACACTAAATAGTAGCTATTAGTTATTCATTTACACCAAGTAAAAAAAAATTATATTTCTGGTATGAAATAATTAAAAATGAAACGTTGAACTTTTACATTCTCATTAATATGATGATTTGTTTTAATCGTCATTGATGACGAATTCTACATAGGGTGCATTTGCGACCCCCGCCCGGACGCGAAATTTCAAGACTGACTGCGTCTACTCGTCTCCTCTCTGGGCTGGGTTGAATTTGTTGTAATTTGGCAAGACTAAAAATTTCTATCTTTAGAAACCAGCCGCCTGTTAGCATCCTATTGTTTATACGATGAACTTAATATGTCACGAGACACTACCGCGTGTACAAAATACAAGTGACACAGATGCCATTGATCTTCAAACCGAAAAACATTGTATTTTGTACTGAATTTAAAAACAAAACTCGTGATTTTTCGTGGTCAAATAATAATAGATGAATGAAACGTTTATTACTATAAATGTCAAGGAATATTAGAAGGAACTAAGTGCAGTACATATAATTTCGTACGGTTTTATAGGAATTCGAAAGCAAATTTAAACAGAAAAGTTATAGTCCAAATTTTAATCGCTGTGCTTTAGAATTGCATAACAATAGATTTCTGGTCAACATATTTTATATTGTACAAAAAGTACACAAAGTGTGAAGAGTATATCAACTGCTCTACAGTCGCGAGGCGATAAATAGTCTTTTTGTCAGCACCGAAGGTCGAAAAATGAATCTGAAAAGCAAGAACTGCCGAAGCGAATTCAAATACTCTGAAAAACAATTCGGAAAAGTCGTTTGGAAATAATTGGTGTAATTTACGCTTCAATTTTTCCATTGATTGTTGGTAAGATGCATACAAATTATGCATATATGTTCTATAACTCTATAGGATTTAAATGCGCATGTCACGCGCTTCTATATTTACACTCGCAATACTTTTGTTAAAAGTACCTTTATGGGATTGAGTGAGTGTTTATATAAAGACTCGTTATGCCTTTGAAATATACGCGTGACCGGCATAGAAACAGAAGCGATTGACTTCTTACGAGTGTAAAGAGTTTTAAATTCTACAAATATGAAAAGAAAAAAAACTCTTTAAACTTCAAAATAATCGAGCATAATTACTATAAAGATTGAAAAACACAGACTGATGGCTGTGTATTCTTTATTTTATAGTTTACATTCCGAGTTAAACGTATATTGAGAAATTTCTTGGTTTTTACGTAACTGCTATGCTACTATAAAAATCTGTGGACTCCATGTGCGGCAATTTTAATTTATAGATAGTTTCCAGTCACGAAAACTAGATTTGTTTCCTAAAAATATTTTTTCTTCAAAATCTAAAATTAGAATATCAAATATTAAATATTGAATATTAAATATTAATATTTAAAAACTGCAAAATGTAAACTTGCATCTTTTGTTAACGCAGCGGCCGAAAATTGGCACTTACTAGTTGGCAATGAATCGTGCAGACAGTCACTGAACAATTAGCGACATATCAAGGTCTCGTTTAGTCTATTCAAAGTTTTCCTCATGGTGATTGATTCTAAAGAATCATAAAAAATACCCAGTAAATAGAAATATCCAGTTTATCTAAAAAAAATCATGCTCATATAATTTGGAAAACGTTCTCATTCTCATTTGTGAATCATCGTTTCTTGAATCATTCCGCATATAGGATCAGAAAATATTAAGAGATTGATGCTATTCAGTTTCAGTATAATTGTAATTAATATGCGAATAATCATCTTAATTCTTAAAAAAAAATGAGTTAATATACGGAGAGAATATATTGCGTCAGGCGTTTGTTTATTGACCAAGCCTATGGTCACGAGTTTTAAACAGCAAATCAATTCCTTTCACGTGGCTGGATGCCACCTGTCTTGAGAGCAGAGTTTACACTCAAGGTTGATTCGCACACACGCGTGAAACTAATTCCCGAACATACGGTTCCTTAATTACGTGTTTGGCCGTCTAATCTTTCATTCAGTGTTAAAAACAGAACCAGTTACCAATATTCACAAAATTAGAAGAAAAGCTATTTGAAAAAGTCACTATTTCTAACTTATTCTGCTTTTATTGATAATTTATTTAATTTCTTCAATTACTTCTACTTCTTTTCTAACATTTCTCTTTATATGTGATGGTAAATTAAATTAAACTCAAATATATTTTAAAATTCAAATGGCATTTACTCTTTAAGATACAATTGTTTAATGTTTTGAATTGTAAATATCATCAGGTATTAAAAGACGAGTTTAGATTCGTCGCTATAAAAAACATTTTGTCAAATCTAGTATCATCTAGTAATCTCTAGCGAGAACTGGCTTTCACTTTTTGTAGATTAACTCAGGTAACATTTTATTAATTAAAGAGTCAGTCTTACAAAAAAGTGCTTTGTTTAGACATCCACAAAAAAGAAGTGTTCATAATCCATAAAATTATACATATATGAATGATGAAATACGTGAAGTATCTATTTAACGAATATATATTTCTAGAGCGCAGAATCGGAAGGAAGAGGAGAAAAAAATGCAGTACGTAGTTATTTGAGAATTTGACACTTGAGTTTGGCCGACAGTCAAGAACTTTAGAAGTCTACTCGACAATAAGTCTGCAAAGGTCACGTGATCGAATATCGAGGCAGTGAACTCTCTTTTGAAATTTCCTTTTGAAAATACGACATCTATATGCAGACAGTTTTTGTTGATTTAATTATTTTGACAATTTAATTATTCTTTAATCAAATTTGATTTCAATCACACTTCAAACAAGAATAACTTAAATTCAATACAGTCATTCAAATTTGGCGATTTCTAGATGTGATTTTTCAATTTCCAAATAAGTCTTTTAAATAATTTTAAATACCTCATTATAAACATATTTATGGCATCTATTATCACTGATGGAATTTTCATGCAAATTATGCACTAGCGAATTTAAGGGCATCACTTTTCTGATACGAATTTTCACTTAGACTACTTAAAGCGACAGGTGCGGTGTAGTACTGTTAATAATATGATCTGCGTGATAACAGATATCAAATATAATTTCACTTGCTTTTTATATAAAAGGTAAAACAGGTATTTTCAACATTGATCATAATTTTAGACTTGATGGCAGGCCAGATGATAACTTGCGTAACAGATGCTTGCAATACTAAGCCCGTTCGTTCCTCAACTTTTATTAATTTTATAGCATTGGATTGAAGATACAGACGTTTAGTCTGACGAACATTTAATATATTTTTAAAATATTTATTGGTTTAAGAATATAAAAAAGTTCCTAAAATGTTCAAAAAATTTTATAAGGAATGTGAAGAGATTTTAAGGAACTTCAAAGGATCTTTAAAAGAGTCCTAAACTTGAAAATCATAGAAATTTTTTTAATCTTTTATAAATGTCTTAAAATCATTTAAAATATTTCAAAATCTCTTGAAATATATACTTTTTATATTTTTATTCCAATAAACGTAAAAAAATATCGTCAGACTAAACGTCTGAAGCTTCAACCCAATTTTCATATCTTTTGCAGAATCATAATAATAATGTTGAAAAATATTGAAAAATGAGAAAATGCATCATGCAAAATTTTTAATTAATTGTTCTTACAACAGTGTTAAAGTAGTCAAAAGGATCGAAGTACTGCTGTTCCTCATCAAGATTGGATGGAGGACAAGGGTAGAACGCTTGAGAAGGTCTATTATAAATAATAAAAATATGTAAACTGTAAACATTTTACTTATTTTGTATTCTCTTACATTTTCTATTTTTTGAAGCATGAAGGAAAATATTCTCTCCATTTTCAATATTAGAGGAAAATTTACCTGGGTTGACTCCTTCGTTCCTTAAACTTGGTCATAAGTCTCGAAAATTCCTCCCACTCTTTATCAACTTCTTCCTCTGTCCCTTCTGGATGAATGTGAAGAAGATTTTCCTCCCTATTTTCCTTCTTTGACGTCTGACTCGCCATTTTCGTTTATAACTTTTTACACAAAAGAAAAAAAAAATAAAAGAAAAAACTCTTTTTTTCTTATATTGAATTGACCTCAATGTCTATTATTACGTTACATACTTCGTTATCACTCTACCACAATCTTAACTTAGAACTGGCTTAGAACTGCTTAGAACTTTCAGCCCAAGTCGAATAGAAAATTCAACTTAAAATAAACATTAAATAAACAGGAAATAATGTTATTGAAAGTATTTTTGACATTGAGGAAGTACGGTAGAGTAATAAGGCAATTGAAACTGGAATCTGAACTGGTACTTCCTGGAGATGGACTTCCGGTCTTGCATCTTAGAGTTAAGAGAAGGCTAGGGTCGATATATCGGATTCAAGACTCGGTGGTACAAGAGGAGGAGGAAACTCTCTCTCTCGGCCAAATTGATTCGATATTTTTTCGATCGTGATATAGTAGAGTGTGCAAAAATGCGTCGAACGCAATAATGAGTTGCGTTTGTAAAAATTAACCACACGCCATTGTCACTGGAGTCACTGAGTCACGCACTGAATGGAGACTGACAGACCTCAGGCAGTGAAGCCTGTGGGTCAATTTATAAACTCATTAGCCTCACCATTACGAGCAAGCAATTTTCTCTTACGATTTAAATTGTCAGGCGAGTATGAGCGAACACCCCAAATCGCGACTTGAAATGCTGAAAAATAGGAGGTGAAGCTGACGAATGGAGGGCAAAGATATTGACTCGAATTTGATCGTGTTTAATCGTCTTTCTGACCAAGTCAATAGTGATAATTCGATTACTGAATATAACTTCATATAAAAGGAAATTACAATTTATCATACATTTTTTTAAATTTCCTTATCCCACTTTTTCATACCTTTTTCAATACCCTTTTTCTCAAGCATTTTTCTAATTTCTTTTTCAATTTCATTTCTATTCGACGGTAAAAATGACACCACGTTGGAATTTTATTTTATTTTTCTATGTACAACATTTTATTTTAATCAGTTTATTTTAATTTATATGTTTATATTTATATCTTGAATTACATGAAGGAAAATTTTATAAAAAGTGCTTTTAACCACACAGTATGGTAAGACGTTTGATACAATCTTCAAGGTTCTTGGTGGCTATTAGACTATAGGATTAATTTACATTGCGGTTATTAATCCATGTGTTTCAATGTCATTGATTGATTATTAGTTAGCCAATGAACAATATTCCAAATGACAATCAAATTATGATCAATTTTATTTGTGTCTTTATTTGGAAACCTGGTTCTTGAAATGAAGCGGGAGGAACTGACAAAACGAGCAAAAGATTAAATTTTTAGGGTAAAAATATTGCAAAAATAAATTGATTCTGTCTTCAATTTTCGCGGCATATTTAGATTCAACTCACGTGAACTGTCTGAGTAGAGTTGCGTATACATACATTGTCGCAAAATCTTTTTAGATAGATTTGTTGCGCCGACTGTACAAATACTATAATGGGCCACTTCCCTTGACGAGGGCTCGTAGGAAGCTAGCTGACTTCAAAGTCACGAGTTATCATTGACCAAAATTACCTCGTAATTGAACTCGCCTTACCGACTAGAGCCCAACTTAAATTTCACGTGAGATCGAACATGTCTTCTTCATCCGCTTCTTTTCATCACATGACAGCACAATTGAACATCTTTTATCATGTAATGATCAAATTCATAGAAAAAGGAAGTTTTCTTTTGGATTTTAAATTATAGAACGGGCAGATTGTTCAAGTTCGTGAGGCTAAATAGTATAATCTCCTTTTGAAAGATGATATTTTAAAACTAATGAAGATTGATAAGGAACAATTTTTAAGGCAATATTCTTCAATTTGCTGAACATTACATACCTTCCTTCGAAGGTAATCCATAATTGTATCGAGAAACTTGATGAAAATTTCAAGTGATCTTCTTTAATGCCCAAGAACTACTAAGAAACCCTATGAGGTTCCTCAAAAAAATTATTGCATGGTAGTAATAAATATCTTGGTTTGTTTTTTTTCAACGTTGTTAACAGATTAAACATCTAGTGAATGAAAACGGTATCGAGAGATAATCCCAAAGATGCCGCCGCGTAAATTTACTGTGTTTGTGACGCAGATACTAATAAAAATATAAGCAACTAATCTCACTTTAAATAAATATTAAAAGGTAAATAAATTATAAATATTTCCTTTTATTTTTAATAAAGGTTACAGTTAGACAAACTTTCCTCCTACGCGAAAGGCACAGAAATTGCGAATATTATATTAATGATGAAGATCTGAGAAGATAAAATGAATCATGTCATAAGTTTAACTTCTTCCATGAATGGACGTCATTAAGTAATTAAATTTGACTTTTAGCACACGAATGTATATATATGAAGAAACAGGCCTATATTATACTTCAGTTAATAAATACCCAAGCTACTTTTTTATGACTAATAAAGTCTCAAGGAAATGGTCAGCTCTGATAATAGTAAAAAAATGTGCCCACTACTCTTATGATTTGGTATTTTCTGCCTTAAAAATTAAATCTCGTTGAACCTATGGGTTCCATGACCCCACGTGTGGGATTAGTGCAGTGAATTAGTTAATGTGAGTCACATGGAGCAACGATGAATTACAGAGGCTCAAATGCATAAAGAGAGTGATTGCTTTTTGGACAGATCGTTTGTTCAATTAAGCTTTCTTCCTCTTTAGGTTCACTAATCGAATTATCTACATTTCATGAACTCCACTTACCTTATTATTGTTCTTAAAATGATTTTAATTCAGTATCAATTAGTATTAGTCAAGGAGGCGATTTGGCGGACCATTTCAAATTCCCGGTCAAGTTTTTCAATTTTCATGGTCAACTAAAAATAACATATTTATATATTATCAAAAGAATGAAAATTTGAATTTTACGGCGATCCTTTTTTAATTAAATTCCCTGTCATTTCCAAGTCGCCATCCTGATTAATAATTAATTTTGTATAATTTAATACCACTACCAAAACTTTCTGTGTTTCTTCAAATAATTTAGAGGACAATTTGGCAAACTAAAGAATTAAACATGAAAGCTCAAGTAATAAAACGTATATAATTCTTATATAATTTTTAAAATAATTATTAATTTCACATGTA
Source organism: Synergus japonicus (assembly GCA_900474275.1). NCBI lineage: Eukaryota > Metazoa > Arthropoda > Insecta > Hymenoptera > Cynipidae > Synergus > Synergus japonicus. The sequence goes on from UCOH01006250.1 coordinate 17,534, forward strand.
TTATTATATGTTTATTAATGCTTATCAAATCAAAAAATCCCAAAAATAATAATAATGCTGAAAGATAAGAGTTCGCGACCGAGTCTGTCGATAACATTTGAACTCATTATAAGAACATTTTATTCAGTCTTCCAATTATTCTCAAACAAAATATTACAAGTTTCAAGTTAGGCCTTTTTTAAAAAATATTTAAAAGTGAAAAACATATTCAAAATCAGTAGAAAAAGTTTGTTTTTTTCGTTCAGGGAACGAGAGATTATCAATATTTTATTTCTTTTAAATGTAACTTCTTTTGTACATTCCTCTTGATAAAGATAATCCGGCTGTTTACTCGCACTTTCTTGAGATAAATTTCTACGTCAGACATCCTCTATAGACGCGCATTTTAAATTAGGTTACGACTCACCCCCCGATATATACTTGTTTTGTCGGATATTAAAAGAAATTTCGTATCATTTTGTTCGCACTTTGATTCTTATCGAATAAATTAATATCTCATCCAAACAGCACCTGTATTTTGTTGTCAATTCGAGAAATGAATTTTAATTTTCAGTTAAAGGGTTTTAAAGTGTTTAGAAGTAGAAAAAAAAAAGAATTTCGAGAAATAATCGCTTTTTATTAATTTTTTTCGTGTAGGGAAGTTCTTTAAAAATGTTTTATGAATTTAATAGTTGCGACTTTCAAAGTGGAACGACTTTGTGTGCTCAACCTTGTAGTTGACTTTATTATGGTAACACCAGGTAACACTGAATACGAGGTATATAAGACATACGCATAAATATTGAATAGAAGGTGTTGACATTCAAAAATATGTTCGAAGGTCTAAAATAAAAGAAGAAATTTATTGTACAAATAATAATATAATATGTATAGTAAATAACAATTTTGCATTAATGTATAGGTATTGTAAAGATATCATAAAAATAATTTCTATATGAAATTGGAACTTGAAAAAAGGTCAAATCAAATGCATTACTTTTGACTATATTCCAATTAGAAAGATAATTCCAGAAGTGTTTGCAAGTCTGTCTTTAAATTGCAAAAAAAAAATTAGCATAACAATTTTAATTGGTAATTTATTCTCGGATAAAGTCTAGCATTTTACACATTTTTGCATTTTTAATGAGAAATACGATAGAATAAGTCGATTTTTATCACAGAAACAGAATTCCTTCACATTTGTTTTGCTGAAGCATTAATAAAGGAGTTGAATAACCTTTATTACGTAAATTGCATTGTACTTAGATGTAATTCTAAGATTTTTATAATACAAGATTTTACTTGTGTTTATAAAAAATTACATCAACAAATGTTAGATATACAAAGTGAGATAATTTAATGATTACATCATAAATGCAACAATTACATCCAGAAATTGAGACTTCAAGATGTAAAATGACTTTTTCAATGAACAAGTTAAAGTTCTTATGAGAAGTCAATTTTATGTTAGTGGACTATAATCGAGGACTCGAAACGTTAAACAAAAGTGTGAACTTTGACGGTGCACTTCCGTCAAAAGTCGCAGCCGTATAGCGAATAGCATTGCAGAGGCAGAAACCTAGTCGAGATTTAACGTGCAAATCCAAGGTCGTCATCTTCACTAATGATCGAACCGCAAATCGTTGTTACATCACACGAATCTCGTTTCCATCTTTATTAGATTATTCGCAAATCCGATCACCGATATAATATTGTAAACTGCATATTGTCACATCGTCTTTTAGACGTTGTACACCTTATTATGACTATAAACCATTTTTTTCATCTTATTTGAAAAGTATTAAAATTAAAATTAAAATTTCCTTAATTGAATGTCAAGTAATATTAATATATTTGTATATCTGACGTAAAACGACTTTGTTACAATCTTGTACACATTTTACAAAAATTTTTCAATCACCATTATAATATGATTTAGGTACCAGCTTCATAGGCTCAACCCCCATTTTCTTTGCGAATTCTTCTGCGTGCTTAAGCTGGTTCTCATGATATTGAATTCCACCATTCTTATCGACTTTGCCCATAGCAATTCTCTCTGGATCTCCAGCCACCATAACGTATTTATCTGCACTTTTTGGAAGCTCCCTCAGCTGCTGAAGAAGATTTGCCAATCTGTCCTTCGATCCGGGAGCAAAGACTTCTGGATTAATTGCAATAAAGCAATGACCCAAATTTGCAATTCTCTCACTCTTTTTCCATTGTCTAATATTCGGACCATATTCACTTCCACTGAGTATTCCACAGAGGACCTCAACCATTAAAGCGAGACCGTATCCTTTATACCCAGAATGTTCTTCTGATCCACCAAGTGGCATTAAAAGAGCATTTTCAAAAGCGACTTTTGGATCAGTTGTGGATTTTCCATCAGAACCTAAGGCCCAGCCGTCAGGGATTTCATCACCCTTTCGCATCGCTAGTTCTATTTTTCCCAATGCTACTGCAGTTGTTGCCATGTCTAGGACAACTTGATCATCACATGATGCTCCCATTCCTAGTGATAAAGGATTGGTACCAAGAGCAGATTTAGAACTTCTAGTGGGAGCCATCAAGGGACTTGTATTGGTACACGTAAAACCAATCATATTTTTTTCGATAGCCATGAGAGTATAATATCCACAAATTCCATAATGATTAGAGCACCTGGCGGACACAATTCCTATACCGAATTCCTCGGCCTTTTTAATTGCTAATTCCATGCAGAACTTTCCAACTACTTGGCCTAGAGCATTGTTCCCATTTACAAGAGCTGTTGCCTGCGAAAGAAAGGACTTGATCGGTTTGGTTCATTTCAAAATTTATTTACTCTTTTTTGATAAGCTTTCAAAGACATGAACACCTTATTCGTCAAGAAAAAATGAATTCAATTGAAAAGATTAGACGAAATGAAAAACATTCCAAAGAATATCAAGAGTTCTAAAATCGGTGAATCTGACCTGGAAATCGCTGATGACTTCCGGCTTTCCAGCAGGATCTGTGAGTCTGGTGTTGATTTCGTGGACATACATTGTCATTCTATTTAGTCCATGACTAAAGTGACCTCTGTAATCAGCGAACATCAAGTGATGAGCTACAGTCTCAGCATCCTCGGGATTTGTTCCAACTTTACACATGCAGTCGTTGATAAATCTTACAACTTCTTCTTTAGGTACGACCATTTCACAACTTTTGCTTGATGTCGCCATTCCGTGAAAGGAATGATTTTGATTTTTTTCCAAGAGCTTTGAAAATCTCAGACAACTCACCGAAGAAAGTGATTGTTTCTCCAGGATGTTTTTCAGCGAACTAACGCTGTTTATGCTCTTCAATATGTTTCTGAGAGCCATGACGGGAGACAACCTAATTAAAAATGTTTACGAAGTAGATTACGCCGTTATGATAGAATAAATTTTGTAGACAGGAGAGGAGAAAACAAGTGCAAAAATGTGCACCGGAGTTACACTCAAAGCAACTAGACTATCAGTGAACTGAATACACTCGATGGTATACAGTAACTGAACACAATTTGTAACTCTTAACTACTCATGGGAGATAGCGACACATGTTCTATGTTTGAGTCGATTGACTTTGTTTGATAAAACTTGATATGTCAGAAACACGATTTGATAAAAGATAAAAGATTGTATACTTTAAAATGACTTTTTTCAATGTTGACACCAAAGCGAAAATATCAGGCTGGCCATTCAAATCTCTGCAAAATATTTCCGGAATTTTCTTTTTCTGGAGGTTTTCATACAATTTTCTTCATTTTTATGCAATTCTAATCCTTGATTTGAAATGTCAAATTAGTGAATTCCAAGTTTTTTTTCTTATCTATATCGGTAAACATCAGACAAATCTGCAAAATTGATCATTCAACATTTTAAATGGAACCTTTTTCTTTTTATTTTATACCAGATCAAAATATATTGGTAAAATCGATTTATTTAGCACGTACCGAATAATTTTTCTCTGTTTATAGCCTTTACACATTGTGCAATTTTTAATTCCAAGGTTAGGGTTACACAGGATTTGTTTTTTATAAATGACATCCAAAAAGTAGACCTTCAATATGGAAAAATAATTGTTTATTTGAAAATTGAAGAACATTACAAAAAAACATCTAAAATTTTTTTATAACGACATTTAATCTAATATTTTCAATGATTCAATTACTAAGTTATTGTTTTAAAAACAACTTTCATTTAATGAAACTCAAACTCTAAAATAAAAGGTTACTTGACTTTAATTTTTTGCCAATTCTTTGCTTTTTTCTACTACTATTTCGCTGAAGTTGCACATCTAGTTTTCTACAGAAATAATTTACAGATTAAAAAATATACAATCAGGAAAATATGTCTGATCATAATATTTATTTTGTTTCTAAAAAAGTTTGTTTTAATGCCTCATCCACTTATCATATCAAACTTTATATTAATATTAACATTATCCTTTTGGTGTGCTTTTTTTATGTTATTGATGTTATTAAAAGTAAATTTTTATAAGTTTTCTGAAAAATAGAGTTTAAATTTACAATTTAGAGAAGCGTTATCGTACTTATCAGCAAAATTAGTTTTGAATTGCATAACTTACACGTGACTAAAAAGTGAAAATCAAATTAGAGGTCATTGCATCTTTACAGAAACGTCTTCGCACGCCTTTCAATTCTTGTAAATTGATTTGACCTTCTAGATCGAATCAAGATTGATAATTACTCGGTAAATACTAAACACTCATTCATCGAGCAATTCTTGAATTCACTTACACGATTCTGGTAGCACTGATTTAATTTTAGCTTCGCAAATTAAGATTCATATTATATAGATATATCCTAAAGACATTTATGTTTTGAGCGCGAGTTTCAAATTTGGTATACAAAATGAATAAAGTTAAATTAGAAAATTTCCTGAAGATTTTTGTATTTAATACATAATTACGTGTCAAAATTATCGAAAAAGGCGATTCTGTTGATGGAGAAGAGGCTTTTGGTGAGTGAGATAATAATTATCTAAGAAAGAAGTATGTTGACCCATGTATTGTCAGTACACGTAATTATACGAGCCATTATAAGACTCGCATACGTAACTTTTCTCAGTTTATACAAAAAAACATTATATCTGTTACTTTGTCACACGTATATTGCCATATTATCAAATAAAGCAGAAAAACAGATCAAAGCAAAGTTGCAAAATAGAAAAAAATTGACATATAAGTAGAAATACGTAGAAAATGTGTAGTTTTTCACTTGTTTTTCCATTGCGTTTATTGATTCGTATAAACAATTTTTTAAAAGTATATTTAGATAGATATTCAGTATTTAACATGATAAATCCTCTTCTGCATTTCACGCTTGAATTCGTGCTCACTTATATCCCATTTACTATTAGAAACAACAATGACTGTGAATCATTACAAGAATTTACTTACAAAAACTAGTGCACTGCAGAACGTCGCAAAGAATTTAAGTCACAATCAAACGACACACAGAACAACTAACGTTTACCAGGAAAAAACCTTGTAAAACACCCACATGCATTATTATCGAGATTCTCTCAAGAGGAAACTGTTATCGGAAAATGGAAGAAGGAGTCAAGTCAATTATTGAAAGATTTTTCTCATACTATAATTTGTAATGTCAAAATTTTATGTCCGTGAATAAAATATAATTAATAGACTACAAATTCGGAAATAACTCCAATTAAAAATAAAACTGGGCTCTGTATATCAATCTGTAATTGAAACGAACATCAATTTAATAACCACATGTAAGTGTACATATTAGAGAAGAGCGATATTATCGAAGTCATTAATTTTTTGCAATCATAATGTACTTCAAACGAATTATTTTTATGAGAAAAATGGCTATGAATGCTTATCGTAAATAGAGTAGTTGGTGCGTTTCAAATTGATAAATACTTCTCTTGCAGAAATTGCTCGAGAAATAATAATTAAAATAATTATTATTTTACAGGACAAGTGTACCAAATTTGAATAATTCAGAAATTACTGTTCTTATTACTGTAAATTAAGAATGATTTGCGTTTCAGTATTTAACGATTTAAAGACTTTTTTTTTCATTATATGTAGGTATACATATTTTCTGAAAAGACGAAGATTAAAGAACAATTAAAAGATTATTACTCAATTGATATTAATTGGTCATTTCAGTTCTTACACTGCATTCTTTAGTATCATGGCATACTTGCAAGACATGTACATACTTTCACGTTTTAATTAAAACACCTTCAACGTTCCAATCTACTATTCTCGCCGCAAATTCTCCTCAGAGAAAAGTAGCAGGAAGTAAAACGTCAATGGAATAGTAAACATTTCTAAAATTTTCTTCGTGTAACATATCACACTTTATTAATTAAAAAATATAGATAATCATTATCATAATTCGATTCATTTGATTGAAGGAAATAAACATTTATGGAAAATATGCATGGAAGAGCCAAATTTTCTAAGATAAACATTTTTTTAATAAACCACTAACTTCTAAGGAATATTCTGTAAAAATGGCCAAAATGATTAAATTGGATTGGGTACTTATTGCTATATTGTCGAAAACAAACATTGCTTTCAAAATGTCAACAGATAAGGTAATGTTTATCATTGGCACGTGCAAGACGAATTAAAATTTTACTATTTACTTATCTGAATAATATATGTATATTACTTTTCTGTTAAAAAAATACGTCTACCAAAACTATGTTTTTAAAAAGTTAATAGTAATTACAAACACTATTTTGATTAAGAAACCCCCCATCGAAGAAACGATAAAATAATGTTTGCAAACGATATAGGTCAGAGTTCAATCACGATAGTGGAAACATTCACTTTATATGAACTATAGTATAAGATTCGTTAATTAAGATCAATTCATTTATTTGAAAATTTTGCTATTCGTATAAATTGATAATGATTTGATATATCAAGTTTTTTAAAATTAAACCATTACAGAACAAGTTTTAATTTAAAAATGTAATATTATAAAATATATTTATTTTCAAAAAATTGGAGAGTAGATTTTTCACAAAATATTTTTAAATTCGTGCTTATAAAGCAATATTTAAAACTTTCGAATCACGTTAAACTTGTAAGGTAGTAATTTTTGTAAATTACTAAAGTGATTTCGCATGAGACTTAGTCACATTATCTGTAAAACGTTTAGAGGAGCGATAAATCTTGGAAGTATGTTATGAATGGAACATAATTGCACTGTGCAAAAGCATTTAGCGAGTCAAGAGTATTTTTTAAAATAAAAGTACAATATAAAGTGCCAAATATAATCTCTTTGTTCGAGCAAAAGTCTTTTCCAAATATTATTCTTACAAAGGAACCGCATGCAGCATAAAATTTGAGATAATTTTCAAATTGAATTTTGCTCAAATTCACGTGTTAACAAATTTTTTTATTGAAGGTATGTATGACGCGCAGAATTATGAGGTTTAATGTAGAAATTATATTTGCCATTGACGCCGCTAATTTAACATTACATTTTTACAAGAAAAGAAAATGATTACATTAAATTACGCATTTTTAATTAAAACCCAGCGATAAGCAGGTGTATAACTTAATATAGAAATAATATCTGGAACTATTATAGAGTACGAGCCAATTATTGACAATTGACATCTTTGGGACATAAAAAATAATAAATTGTTTGCATAGCCTTGCTTACTACTTACACATAATTAACGAACAAGTTACGTCCTTAGACGAATAGATAAGTCAATACTGGCCTTTGGGAATTTTTTCATGTAAACGAGATAAAAAATATGAGTGAAAGAAATTCATTATTCTCGGGAGGGAAATTTTCTTCGCGATATTAATTCTCTGACTATACGCAACAGTTTTTGGCGTCTCGTTACATATTTTTTACCTTTGCATGGTTGAAATTATAAAAAAAAAACAGTAAACTTTTAAATAAAATCAATTTCAAAATAATGGCAAAAAATTAAAAAATTTAAAAAAGTTATATTAAATTTAATAGATACACGTTTACCGCGAAAAGTTTACAACTTAGTGTTTGCTAAGCACATGCTTTCTCTAGAACAATATATTCGCAATGAGAACTCTATTTGTGACTTGGCTCCTATATCTAAAAATAATAGTGAAAATGGGGTTCTACGGTTTCTAAAAGAGTGGATGATTGTAGTTTTCATCCTCTCTCCGTACATTAAATTAAATACATATTATCCATCGATAAAAATAAATATTCCACATTGCGCCAATTCTGACAATGTGATTCACGATATGCCAGGAAGAATTTATTCAATAAATATATAAATGAAAATTTAAATAAAATAATAAATAAATATATAAACCGAATAAATAAGAAGCAAATACATAGATCAATAAATTGAAAATCAATTGAAAAATACTGACCAAGGTATTTTGGTATCCCCATGCATTTCTATCGTCTTCTCTTTCATCAGTTGACGACATTTTCATTTAAAAAATTGCAAATTCGTATAATAACTGACGTTTCACAAAATCTTTAATCAGACTACCTCGATTTCTCACTGCTCGATTAACTAGACACTTTTTTTATTGCACCCTTACGTAATTTCAACGATCATCTTAACTGCACTTCTTCTCGAGCTTTTCCATCGACTGGAATTGTTTTTGCATTTTTTGCAATCACTGCGACTCTTCATCAGGGAACTGTGTCTCACAGCCGAAACTTGTATGAATAATGATGTCCGAAAAATAGAGTTGTAATAATCCACTATATCAAATATAGTCTTATCAGCACTTAGAAACTCGATTTCAGCTGCATCAGGGTCTTGTTAAATAGATAAGAGAATCGTATTTACTCTTCAATCAAATTTTATAATGTCCTTGAAATTTATATAAATACTTGATCACTGGTTTCTCCATTCCCGCCTATTAGTATTTAATTAAAATTCTATATTCTTTTTAATCGATATATTTAGAAACTCTTTTTAAAAAAATCCGAGTGGGCATAAAAGTCTCCCAAGACTAATAAAATCTTTAAACTTTTTGCACATTGGCAAGAATAAACGCGAACATCGAAATCAAATTAAAGATGTTATTAATTTTAATTAGTTAATTTTTCTTACTGTTAAAAAAGTTCATTATAAGAAAAATCACAAACTTGAAAAGAAAACGCGGCAATTATTTCCTGGAGTTCTTATCATCAATAAACAAGCACTAATTTTTTAAACACTGATGATAAATTCAGATCATGCTCACTTCTCATTTGATTTTTAATTAACTAGAGTTTAAGACTAAGAGTTTCCATGGAGGATTGAAGATGAACTAGGAAGATTTGAAGAATGAAAGACTATTTAAGAATTTTGTGGACCATGTAAACTGGTGGAAGGTGGTTGCCACGTGGTTTTGACCTTGAAAATATCACAACCCCGGTTCCGAGCTTTAATAGATTTTCAGAATGATCGGATGTCACGTGGTAAAAAATCTAGGAACACTTTTCATTCAAGGAAGACGACTTTCTTAAATGTTTTCGAAATACCGGCGGGAGAGACTTTCTTGTCCCCATCCACATGATCCACTCAGCCGTCTGTCCGGTAGAACGGTCGTGAAGCGACTGATAGAGGTGCATTGAAGCTCCGTGATTTCTGCTATTTCTACGGGAAATATGAAATCTTCGCACACTTGAATTACATTATCATTTTATAATCTTAGAAAAAGGTCCAGCGGTCGTCATGTTTTACTAAGAAACATATGTGAAAATGGTGCAACTATAATCTGTAATTACTGATGCATGTTCAACTTTGAGCTGTTAAAATAAATAAAGAATATATAATCTATTTCAAATAAGCGATAATAAACATTTCAGCTCGTAAAATGAAAGTATAATAGTCTTACAAAAAATTACATGAAAAATATTTCTAAACCTGATAAAATTAAATTTCATGGAGCACGTGCTAAAGATGTTCTTTATTTTATGATTAAGAGTGACTTATTATACCTGTGAGAGAGCAATGAAAAACCATTGCTTCGTTATCACTTATACAGCAAAGCTGACTCAATACAAACAATAAAGACACTAATGAATAATGAACATAGCATTTGAAGCTCAAGATAATAATATCTGCAATGAAGGTGGCATAAAAAGTAACACTCAATTGTGCTAAACACTAAACAGATGATCACATAACAGTTATTTTAATCACATGATTTAAATAATTCCATTAACATTTTTTGAACCCTGCTAATGAGTAGAGCAAAGCCAAATACAGTTTAGGAAATCTACTGCAAATTTAGTATAGAAGGCTGTTCAATTTTTCTTTTGAAATAATTTCATGTCAAACGTATTAAATTTTAAACGTTCTCAATTAATTTTTCTAAATTTTTTCAAATAAAAAGAAAAACATAACGAAACACTACGTTAAAAATTCTTACTTTTTATTTTCCTAACAAATTTCTATAAAAATATTTCAGAATACAAAATTCTTGCTTTCATTTTATAGGAAGACTCCTAAAAGAATTGGCATTCAATAAAATTGTATAATAGCTTATTCCATTTTCAGTTAAAAGCAACATACATACAGAATAAATTGATGAAACATTTGATAAGCAGTTTCACTCTGTTAAGTTACATTCACGTAATCGTTGTATCTCATAAGACCTTAAGTCTTTAAATTTTCAGTTTAACAAATATTTTGTGCCATGAATAAAAACTTTTTACATAAATCAAAGATAATTGTTGAACGGATATGGAGGAAAAATTAATCTAAACGAAATCGAAGAAATGACATGACTTTTAAAAAATGGAAACAGTATTTTATATATAATATATATATATTAAATGTAGAGTAGAACAAACCAAACCCAAGCATTTGGGAGATGTATATATAAACACGCTCTTACAAATCTTATAATTGACGACAGTTATTTCTAAGCGGAAATTGAAACAGCCTTTTTGTGCTGATTTTGTATTGTTTTAAAAATACGCCTCCTCGTTAATTCTAATTATTTTCATCTTAATATTAGGACATTTCATGAAAAATAAGTCTCAAAAATATTTCGATTCCTCTTATGAACTACCGATTGCATAGACTTACATTAAATACAATTGGTGATTGAAGTTACTGGTTTTTTATACCCTTACTGTCCTGCAGGAGAATCGTCACTTGAGCTCGGCAGACTGGAAACTAAAAACAAATGAAAAAGAATAAAAATTAGTAAATATTGCGTCAGGGAGAAATTTAAAAACAAAAGTAGATTGTAGTTTTATTATGTATTAATATATGTTAAAATAATTACCAATAATAATAATCAGAATAACGAGAGCAATCACGCCGATGATGATCATCATTTTCAGATTCTTCCACCAGTATTTCCTCTTCAATTTCCCCGCCTGTTGCTCGAACTGGCTAGCACCCAGTTGAAGTGCGTCCGCTCGGTTGTTAAGTTCAGAAAGTTTTTGGTCCCGTTCTATGACTTTTTCGACATTCACTTTCATTATCCCCACGACTTCATCGACTTTTGCTTGTGTTTGCTGTAATTTCCTCCCGGGTATATTGTGTCCATTTTTCGAGCCACCCAAATCCCCATCTCCGGAATAACCACCGCCTTCCATCTTTGTTCTGAAAAGAATTTTTTTATCAAAAAATATGAAAACCTTTAAACTGAGTCATTCATTGATATACAAAAAAAAGGGAAATCTCGTCATTGCATCAAATTATACGTGAATAAAGAAATTCCCTACTGTTATAAAAATGTATAACGTCTCCCATTACGGATTTTATGGTAACAAATACTTTCATAGTATTCTATATTACGTGACAGGTAATTTTAATGAAGTCTTGAAATTTCAAAGAAGAATTTAAATGTACACGCCCATAACCTCAAAAAACAGATGTTAAATGTAAGACTAAAAGCTACGAAAACCTCTAAAGTTAAGTAATAAAAGGAACATTAAAATTGGAGGTGGATTATCATACCAGAATTAATTTTATATTATTTTAAATCGTTATCAACGACTGAATATAAATTATTTTGACAGTTCATTAGACTCAACCTGTAGCATTTTTATCTTGAATTGTCAAATTATCCTGCTTACTTTGAAATACTTTAAAATACGAGTACTTACGAATAATTTAATTTCTATGGAATAATACGAGGGACACCGCCTTTCTCGTGCGATTCAGGTTATTTTTCTTATTAATTACAATCGTTTCTACGCTGACGAAGACACTAACACGAAGACAAGTCACAAATAACGGAAGTGATTTAAATATGGCAACACTGTATGACGTCATGTAAAAAGAAAACCTTCTTGAGGTGCAAAAACGAAAACAAGGAGTTTTTTAACTTTTTTTTAAAGACTATGATTTGATTTGATTAAAGTTCAAAAGATATTGACACATAAATTAATTTTGAAAAATCTTTTTGAGTTTTGATCTCAAATTGTCGAGCAGTTTTATGTTATAAATAGTTTAAAACAGTTTATAACATTTGAATCATGACCACAGCAGAAGAAAATTATGGTTGGCTGAATTCCTGCATTATCAGTAGAGAGATAAGGTAGAAATCTACAGAAGTGAGACTGCAACCCTCTATACACGTAAATATAGAAAAAAAACTCTCATCAGGAGAGAAAATACCAATAATTTGTCAATTAAAGATCTACAATAAAAGAGTGACTTAACACTAAAAAAAGCAGATATTTTATAAACAGATTAAATTTTCCAAAAATCACCATACTATTTTGGATAAAATAAATGATTAAAAAAGAGTAACTTTAACAATAACTGTAACAATAACAAACAACCATATCAATAAAATCCATCCACTAACTCCGCAAATTTAAATTTTAATTGAGATTCATCTAAAATCAATTTTTGCAAAAAAAATGCAATGTCTCAACAATCTTCAATATTTTGATAATCAATATATTTATAATTTATTTATATTCTATATTATAAACTTTTCGGAAGAAATTTGAAGCTAATTTTATGATTTACCTGACTTATGATCCATTTTCACTTGTTGACTTCAGTTTCTTGAAAACTATTGCTCTATTTTTGCTCGATCTAGTATATTTGGACACACAGAAGTTGCGAATAAAATATGTAGGTCTCCTACGCGATTCCCATATATCGGCGAATGATTTGCGCCAGAGCACAAGGATTTGGGCGGACCTCGTTTATTGACTCGGGGTGGCGGCGCCGGCGCACTTTTTACATCAAAAATTACCCTTTGCATTCGAGGCGTCGCTGCCTACAATTTCATTTCGATCGGTCGACTCCACCATTCTCGAGTGCATCGGGAAAAAGCGCATTTCCCAACAGAAAAGTCAAACGCACTTAAAAATCATTCTTTCTCACAAGTGCTAATTATCAATTGCCGATCGTGCGCTTTTACCGATTTTTTCAAATTTCGCGCGCTTTAAAGCGGCAAAACGCTTCGCGATTTGCTTTCAGTAAAGCTTCGAGGACGAGATATCGCGATATTACGCGAAGTAGCGCTTAATGCCCGACAGTGGCTAGAAAATTTATCAATACCAGCGCACCTAGTTGAAGACAGGATCGCTTCGAGAGTCCGCACTACCACGACAAGCGCTAAAAACCCAAGAAAAGAAGAAAGAACATGTGAGTAAATCGAGGAGGAAGTGGTGTCTTGAATTTTTTGCAATAAGTTTGCCCTGAAAATATTTTGAAACCTGCGACTTTCTCCCACGAGTGTCCACATTCACCCTATATTGGTTTCCGACTTAGCTATCGACGTTTTTCACTTTTTACTATGTCCCCCTTTCCGCGAACCTTAATTGTTCTCAATTGTTGAAAATTAGTTGAAGTGATTATTGAGTTACTCTTTTGTGAAGTTGGGGAAAGGGAAGAGGGTGGCATTTTCTTATTTCAGGCAGAAACATCGATTGGTGAAGGTAGTCGGATTGGGGCACGTCTAAAGCGTGCTTTTTCCCACTTCCCACGAGATTATCGACACCGTTGATGTAATGTGAAATTTTTAGATTTTGTGCTTTTCAACTCATCTGGAAATTGTAGTTTTGGGAATTCTGAAATATAATATATATTAAATGGCTCTTGAGGTTCTTGCAAATGAGTAAACATTATCTAATTCAATTATTTAGTAGATATTTGAGGTATTTTTGCTTTGCACAATTATAACTACACATTGAAAATTGTACTAACTAATTTAGAATATTTTCTTTTTTCCTAATCTTTCATAAACAATAAATTAATCGGTAAATCACTTGACCCGACTGTTTCAATAATTTATCTTTACTCTAGAGACTATGTATCTGGAAATCAAAATATTTTTCACATAAAGTAGTTCTTTTTTTATTCTTAATTCATACACAAATTCTCTAAAGTAAAGAAATGTTTTCTACAGTAATATTGCAGATTCAGAGACCAGTTAAATATATACTAACTAACTTTGGAAAATATTATTGTCAGCATGGTTGACGCAAGCACTATTAAAAATCACTGCGGACTTTGAATCACAATAACTCGATGAAAAAAAGAGATAGGCCTTTTTTTTAAAGATAGCTGAAAAGCTGATGAAATTCCATGTCTAGTGGTGCTTAACAGTTATATGTTTGACCTTCTGAAGAGAATACAGCATTTAAGCCAAAAAAACTTAATAGATCTTCATGGGTTCCTGAGAACCCACATAATTAACACAATTTTATGAAAACTTCCCACTTATATAAGAATATTTAATTTCTTTCTCGTCAATATTAAGAAATAAAACGAAATATACAAAGTCAAATTTCCTTAAACACAAGCTTATGTAAATGGCAACCATAAAGAAGTTCAATTTTACGGCAATTTCGATCATAAGCGAGTTGTTCATATCGTAAAATATTTTTATAGCTAAGAGTACGTAAATACTCTTCAGATATTAATTAGCTTGAAAATATTCAAAAGTAACTATGACGTATGATTTCGAAAAATTATTAAAGGATATCTTCCATTCAAATATAAAATAGTTTGTTATTGTATTGAATAGCATAACTGTGAGCTATGTAATTCAATTTGCGAGGATTTTGTTCCATTTATCTTGAGAATTAAAAAAATCTAAAAATGAAATTATTAGCAATTTGTAAAATGTACCTGTTTTATTATCAAATAAGCAAAAGAGGATTTTATTAAAATTTTTAATTTATTGTGACCTAGTTCAATCTTTCATTAGACTTTTTATGAACCTCTATATTTTTGTGACATAATTAAATTTATATATGTACCTTTTGTGTGAAATTTTTTTTCAAACAAAGAAAGGAACATCACAATTTCAATCTTTCGACTTTATAACATCATATTTTTTATATGAAGCTTGCAAAGAACCCTTCACGCGGTCCTTGACCTGCAAAGGGTTCAAGTGAGTAATTTTACACATGGATCTAATAATAAATGTTTTTATGGCCTTTTTGTTTATACATGAAGCATGTTTTAATTTATGCATACAATTTTTATCGGATATACATTTCCTGACCAGATAGCCTTTTCTATTTTAAAACGTTGTTATATAGAACAAACTATGATGAAGAAATAAAATATTTTAAAGGTGGTATAATCGCGTCAGTAGTAATAGTAATATTTTTGAGAAAAAAAGTAAAAAATGCATGACAAAAGCTCAAAAGACACAGTTTAAGACGCAATTCCCCAGACCTTTGTCAAGAATCGATTTTCTTGCACGAACTATCCACAGCACACAGAGGAATTTCCAATAAAGTGCAGCAAAGCTGAAAGCTGTAAGTGATATAAGTCTGGTTGAAATTCACTTCATTGTAAGTGGAAAATTGGAAAATGACATATACAAATCATAAAAAGTAAAGGGTAGCATAGTATAATAATAAATTATTAAAATTATAGATATATGGAAAGCGCATGTACAATAATTTATGTATATAAAATATTTTATGTACAACTATAGGTACAATGTAGCTTGATCGAGGCTAGATTAAAGATTATTGACTTTTCAGAAGATAAATACAATGCACTGGACTTTAAAAAATCCAATTAGGTCAGACAGTTATTCCAAAATGGGAAAAAACTTTTTGAAAAGTTATATACCGATTCACGTTCAATACATGTATCCAAGATCCAATTCAAGTATATGAATATGAAAGTGAAGCTCACGTTCTCTGATCTTTTTCCAATGTCTGTTACCCTTAATCTCTTACTAACAAAGTAGTGGAGTAAAACCTGAAACTTAATACTATATAGGCTATAACTATTGTGCCCGCATTTCTATATTTAGATAATCAATGGAGGACCGCATGTTTACACTAATGTATGATTTAGCACTGAAATTAAACGAAAATAAAGAGCTACTTCCACCTCTATAAATTGTGTAGTTTCAACTGAATTAGTTTCAAGTATGCGAAAAGAAATAATAAATTATCCATCAGCAATGAATATTCAGCAGCACGCAGTGATCTCCTTTCTTTTCACAAAAAATTTCCATAGACAATTTTTACAACAGAAAGTCTGAACAATCAATATACCAAACCTATTGAATTTAACTCTACTAAATTATTCATTCATACAGTTTCCCGCGATTTTCATTCACAATCTCTCTTATGAATGAAATGGTTCCTCTCATAAATCTGCCAGTCATAGATTCGAAAAATCTCGTTTATTTCAACATTTGAAAATGATAAATCTGGGAAAAGCAATAATAGCGAGAATTCCGGAAATTTGCCAATCAGTGCGATCGGAAATCATTGTCATTCCCTTTTCACTCTGCGGTATAAGGGCTGGGCAATATTATATGAGAAAGGTTGCTGCAGTTGCTTTCGAAAATCGATAGCTTCATCTCCATAGGATTCTTGACGGTGATGACCTTTTAGCATATTCTTATCTCTCAAGAAATTGTGTTATCTGGGTTATAGCTAATTAGTTTCCCGCGAGGTAGCAGAAACAGGTAAACACACCTGAAGGAAAGTCAGTAGCAGATGGGAAATGAAGAGGTGTATCAGCTTTGGAGTTCAAACTCGTGTACGACACGCGCGTATGGGTAAAACCGGGCCGCGAACTCTGGCCTTTCGTGTCATTGGTCTCTGAAACTGCACAGACAAGGGGCTATAACCCTTTCCGAGAAATCCTAGAAACCCGGGAAAACTTGTCATTTTCCCCAGCTGATATTCTCTGAGCGAAGTGCATACCCACGCACTTTCAGCTTTATCTCGAAGAATGCATCGCCTTTTATCGACATTTTGATTTGTGCATAATATCACAAGTTTTCTCGTAAATGCACCGCCCACTTTTAAGAAAAAATTTTAATATACACCATAAGAAAAGTTGTGACTCTGCCCACGTTCATAATATTATTCTCCGCTTTTCCCTTATGGAAAATATGAAAGTTCAAGTGAAAATACTAGAATTATATGCATATATAATTTTGAAGACAAATATAAAGAACTTTAAATTGGAAAGTATTAACAAAGTTAAAAGATGAAGTTAAAATTAATGTATAACTTATAATTTACATTTATAAAAGGATTTCTATAAAGAGCTGGAAAAATAAACACTCCATTATAAAAATTACAGTATTCCATTTTAAGGGCTTCCTCTAAAACTCTGGTTTGAAAATTAGAAAGAATTAAAGAGAGGTAAATACGGCAAAAATTAAAATCCTGTGTAATTAAAAGCACTTCAAACTTAAAAGCATTTGCTCTTGAAACCATTGAGATATCAAGGGCTCTATATTTCTTTCTCTCCCAAATGAACCTCCGTTTTACAATTTTTATTATTTACTATAGATATGAAAACTTTAAAAATATATTTTTTATTTACTTTTCAGGGCTACCGAGGGTGGTCTTGCACCAGATGCAGCAGGAGGTGCAGGAAGCGATGGAATCGTGGGGGGTCCAAGAACACCCCAACAGATCGCTTCGCAAAAGCGGTTGCAACAAACACAAGCGCAAGTCGATGAGGTCGTCGATATTATGAAAACAAATGTCGAAAAAGTTCTCGAACGCGATCAAAAGCTCTCAGAGCTTGACGACCGAGCTGGTAAGTGTTATTTATTGAATAACTAATTTATAAAGCTTATTAAATTTTTACAGCCGCAAGTTGAACTTTAAATATTTTAAAGGATATATTTTTGATCAGTAAGCATATAATATTAAATATGAAAATCTGCCAGTCGGCAATCTACTAGACTGAGAAATATGTCATTATAATTTATTAAACTAATTGTAATATTCTTAGCATGTTTAGTGGTCTATTTACTTACGGCTATCAAAGACAATATTGATCTCTATTTACAGCTTTACTCTAGGCTTGGGTCGACTAAAAGTCGTCTCAATCAATAAATATGATAGAATTGAATAGTCTTTATTTCGTCTTCAGTTGGCAAGACACGTCTGACTAAAACTTAATGTTACTACTGTCAGTTATGGATACTTATTATACAGTTATATAATAAATTTCAAATTAATTATCTTCTTGTAAAATATAATAGTAATCCAAATTATATTTTATATTTAAATAATATCTATTATTAATTTGCACTCTGTATTGCAAATGACAATTAATTATCAATACTGTTTGTTATTTTCAAGGCTCATTATATTTATTTAATATTATCTTATACAATTGTATAGAATAATAATCAGTTATAAAGTTTCATTAATAATATAAAAATTTGACTATTTCTTTATATAGACTTTTAAAGCGTATATTAAAGATTAACTATTCGTTTGATTATAGTTCGAATTGATTCTGAAAGTAATTACCGATTTTTTCATTAAATCATTATCTCTTCAGGGAAAACTATAATCTTCTGAAATAGAGTTACTACTCAGTCGGAATTCAATTATTGTTCATCAAAATATTATCTTAAAACAGTTATAATTTCAATTAAATGACTTAGAACTGACGAAATAAAAAAATATTTTTTCTCAGATGCACTGCAACAAGGAGCGTCACAATTTGAACAACAGGCTGGAAAACTGAAAAGGAAGTTCTGGTTACAAAACTTAAAGGTAATTTTTATAAACTGTTATAAAATTATTATGTTAATAGTATATCATGATATTTTTAAAAAACAATAGCCATAAGCAGATTTCTTTAAACATTATATCATTTATAGTATATATTTTGCAGTAATTAGTTCTCTTATGTAATTAATGTATTAACGTGACATTTTACAGATGATGATTATTATGGGAGTTATCGGGCTGGTAATATTAGCCGTTATTGTCGGTAAGTAATAAATCCAAAATTCTCAAAAGCCATTAACACCAGAGTGCCTTATAAAATCCTTTGTTTTTCATTTTTTAAAACCTTAAATCTGACACTATTTTCCTTTGGTGAGAAAATTATTTACTTAGAGCAAAGTAAATAATATATCCTGTAAGTTTCATAAATAAAAAAAAGCTTTTAGGGATGAATTTGACCCTAATTTCAACTTTATCATAAAATCGCAAACGTAAAATTTGTTTTTCTTTACCAAACAAATTTGAGGAACACATGGCATCCTGATAAATTAAAATTGTAGAAATTCAAATTCAAAAACTTTGAAAAATGGATTATTCGACATAAAAGCCTTCATAGCAATCTTTAAATATTCTGTAAAAAATTAGAAAATTAAAAATAAAAGATTCCATGAGGCACCCTAATTAACACTGCCAAATAACTGTTCGATGTCGAGAACTAAATGTTATGTGTACGTCGATGTATCTCGCCGTACTTTTAAACGACAGATTCTCCTCTCTCATGAATATTTTTATTATCATGAAATTAATAAAACATGAACTTTCCAAATTATAAAATTCTTCGTAAAATACACATTACAACCGAAAAATAATGTTTAGCACAAAATTTTTTTAAAACGCTACAGACAGTTGACTGTCTTAAGGGAATACGGTATACTTAAGAGAATTAAGTACAAATAAACTTAAATTTCTATAATAACTTTTCTTAAGGAATTTTAAGATACTGCGGGCTAAAAATTATTTTTGGGACTTTCTCTGATATGTTAATCTTCTGAATTTGTCGTTTTTGCTATCACTCTTTCTAATCTAAACAGACCTGAGATTGTACAAAAATAGGGCGAATAGACCCTAGGTTTATGAGAATCTCAGGCCTGCACCTTTTGTGCTCATATAAAGGACACCAATGTGTTGCAAAAAATGATGTGCTGCTAATAATTGCATATTTACAAAAAAGGTAAAATTAACTTTCATGGTTTTAATTCAAAAACCATACCCATACTATACCCATTTTGAGAGATAAATCTTACACTCAGTATTTTTATTATGAAAAGCAAGTGTGCAGAAAATGCAGAAAAAAATATTAATCTCAGTACTTTAGAAACTTTTATTATGATGAAATGGAAAAAAAACTGTTTGAGTCCCAGAGACCAACTTTAGGAATTAATTGGTACTCAATTATGAAACAATTTGTGTATTTTCATACAACATTTGTCTTTTTTTTTAACTGAGGCCTAAAGTGATTAGAATTTTGGACTGTAAACTTTTAAAAAGTGTTAAAAAAATATATATTCATAGAGTTGACTATATATGAAACATTTAATTAAATAAGTATTCAATTAATGTAAATTAAAAATTTTAATTTTGAACTATACAAATCATGTTAGAGGCCCTGTTCAGAACAATGCACAACTTGAGTTAAACACAAAGATCAATTGCTATTGAATTCCGTATTTTGGACTTCTAATGATATAATTCGTTTGAAATAAAATTCTAACGTTTAACTTTCTATGTTTCTATTTTCATCTAGCGAACTTCATGTAGGTGTGCCGTTTGGTAGAAGAAATTTGTTGTGTGAGTGAGTCAGGTAGCAAAAACGCGATATTGTATATCTATGTAGGTTGTTGAATAACTTGAACTGCGATTTTCCTGATTTTTTTTTGGATTTGTTTTGCTGAAAAGCATTCTTTAGGAAATACTTGATCGATGTTACTATACTTGTGTCTGTATAGGTTTGCTAATGTATGTTGCTATCTGTCTGTACTCTATAAACGAATTACCCTTCATTTACTTCTAATATGCTCTCTTTGCTTATGAAGAATTTTATTTCTAACAATGATTTATTGATATTTACAAGAATTATTTTAATGGATTTTCATAATCAAAGAGAAGCATGCTTTCTTTTGCTGAAAACTGAAAGCCGTATACATATACTGTATTTTTTACCATTCATTTCAAAAATATTTTCTATACTTGTATTTTTGATAAAATGATTGAAAAATACAGGTTTTTTTATGATACGATAAAACCGAAATCATTAAAAACAATCAGCGCAAAGAAAAGTGCTTCCGAATCTTTCTATAATTAAACTGTTGTTATGTGTCTGTCTGTCTGTTGTACTCTCGTGGTTCTCTGTTTTCCGAAGCTGGTCCCAAGAGATATGAAAAATATTGTGTGTGCCTTAAATGTTTCGACAGGTCTTTTAATTTTTTCTTGCTGTGTCAAGAAAAATCTAAATTGGTTTGTGGAGGCATCGAAAAAAAATGATATTTTTTTTATTATCACGTTTAAAGATTTGTTTAGACTGAGTATTTGGAGCCAATAAAACCATTATTAATATGATAAAATCACATAGCATATCAACATATGAAATCCTTAACAACGCACAACACAACAATGTCTTTTCGACATTTTGTTTCGATATTTCCACTCTCTGATTCTACTTGAGTACGGTAAGCTTACATTATATATTTTTGCATAACATCAATTTTACTCTTTTTCTCTCTCTCTTTCTCTTTCTCTTTCTCTTTCTCTTTCTCTTTCTCTTTTTTCTTATTATTATACGACTTCGACAACTTTGAGGATTTCCTTTCCTTTCTCTAAAAATGTGATGGAAAATTGTTTTATAAAATATAAAGGGAATGTCAGTTTTTGACGAGAATCATCGCATAAAGCTCTAAGTGTCAAAATTTAAAAAATTCGTTTTATTGCATTAATTGCATCCTTAATCGAAAAATCATACCAGATTAAAAAAATAAAAAGTACCAAATATATCTTCTCCTTGATTCGAATTCAGTAGAGCAGGAGGAATACTAGAAAATCTTTTTCTCTGTTTTTAATTTTGATAAAATTTGCAAAAGTTACTCTTTTAGTCTTTTCAATTAAAAGAAAAATATTTGGGTAATATATTTAAATGAAAATAAATCACCATCTTTGATTTTGCATGTTTCTTTCTCTATATCGATTTAATCTTTCTACTTACATACTATATCTATAATACGGAACAAGTCTACAAAAACTCTAAAATACACTTATATATTATGTATTTCATATATAATTATATTATAATAATATAATATAAAAACAAATTTACAAAAATTTAATCTGGGACGATCTTCATGCTTCTACCAGCCTGACTTTTTCAGTGATTTGTAAAATTGCATGGCTTAAATTTAAACTTTGAAAACTTGATATGTCGTTGCTTGCAATTTGTACATTTTATGCGGTATGTGCCTTTTCGCATAGAATGTAAATTCCGCTCTATTTTATTTAGCATTGCAAAAAATGCATGTACCTACGAATTATTTGAGAAAAATCGTTCTTTTTATATTTATAAAATTTACATTTATAAAAATCCAGTAAGTATGTTTTCAAATTAAGTTATTTTCACAGAAATATTATATGCATTTGTAATATTTTAGTCAGATGGAAGATTGTACGCAATCAATTATAGTGTAGCTTAGAAATATAAAACTTAAATTCACGGGCTCTTATCAATCAATTTTCTCATGCATGAGTAATAATGATAAATTAGATATCTTTCTCTAAAAGATTAGTACCATTCTTCACTGAAGAATTATTCTTCGTCTAAAATCTCTGGAAATACCTTCTTTTCAGGGAGTATCACAGGGGGAAGTGACAGCAAATCCGACGCTCATCAACAATTGTCAGAACCCAATCAAAGCCGGTAAATTTAGCAACAATTTGAATCACCAAGAAATTAAGAAGCAATGCATCCATAATCGTACCACACCAAATGGATGTACAATTAATAATGTGGATTATAAAGAAAAAAAATCCTTTATAATTGGCTGTTATATTCAAGATCTTGATTCAAATGTTCGATCCTAAATGTAAAAAAAAATTGAGGAAAGAAAGGAAAAGAAGATTGGAAAAGAAGACTTTTCCTTGATGGAATTTCCTCCTTGATGTCTCGTCGAGAAACATTTTGCCAGCACAACGATGTGGATCAATTTTGTAAAATTGATCCTTATGTTTGGAATCACATTGAAGTTCTTCCAGCGTGAATATCGGAAGCTTGTTAATTCTTCAATGTTCGAGTGCACTGCATTTTCGAAGACTTTCACTTGAAAGAAAAATATTTAAATTGAAATTTCAAATTAAATTTCTTTATTATAAGTAAATGTTTACGAAATGAAGTTTAATTTCTAAAAGTATTTCTTTTAAGTTATTTGTAAAATTTCAAGCACTCCAAAAATATTCTTTTATCGAAAGAAGCTTCTCAAATTTTATTGTCTTCGCTCAATGGGAGAACTTGTATAAATGTCAACTGGAAATTTTTCTGTGCTGAGATTAGCTGTTATATACATTTATATAACACTCTTATTCACGAACTGTAACAATTATATAACAGTTGTATCATATTTGACTAAACCATATTTGCTGGTAATGTAAGCGAGGAATAATGAAATTAAAACTATTGTATCAATCTTCACTGTGTTCAATCAATATATTACATCATCAAATAATGTGTATTCAAGATTAGAATAATAATATCTTAATAATCGTTATCAGAATAAAACTAGCTTCAACCCTCGTTAATTTGATGTTCAATGAATCATTATTCTACGACTCGTTATTCTAAAAAGGTCGTAAAATAAATTTTACATCATAAATCAGAATTTCCATGAGACATAATTATAAATTGCATATAGATATAATTGAACACTAATAATTTCTACAAATCAATATCTTATTAAAAACCTTAACTGATACAACAGTTTTGATAATCATTTTTCATTGCTTCCATCAGAAGAAACTTATCCTAATCATTAATTAAAAAGTTTCTCTCATCAGTCGAACCTGAAAAAAAAAGGAAAACGATAGGGAAAATTGTAAAGATGCAGAATATACAAGATGTTCGTAAAATTGATCAGTTTTGACGAATGGGAAGATTTGAAAATATAAAACAAAGAATTCATCTAGAGATTTTCTCTTTCGATTCTATGTGTTTTTCTATATTTGAAAACTTTTAATCTCCTCTCGATGGTTCTGAATTTTTTATAGATTTGCGTATCAACAAATGGATGATAAATATGAAAAACTTTTATTAGATAAGAGGGGTGCAATAGACTGTTTTTAAAAAATGCTTACAGAAATAATAAGTAAATTATTCGTAAATATAATGTAATGATATTGTACACTAGTGTATGTGTGAAAAATTTCGTCGTAACCGATCACAGCTTTTACGAACAGCATGTATAGAACATTTAGGACGAGATACATATAATTATTATATCTAGAAATGTTTTATGGCTTAAAATTTATCTACCGATGTTATATATAATGAAGATAAAATAAAAGTCGAGAGAGAAGAGTATGATAACTTTAAGAGACGATGATAATATATTGATAAAACAAAGTGACACCCGAACACCTGCGCTTTGACGAATATATACAGGTACCTATATTATGCATCAAAGAGGAGAAGTGGAACTTTTTCGACGAGTGCATTGAAAACATACATGAATCGACAAAGTTCCTCTCTCCCATGATACATACGATATTTTATATAATAAAGGCATTGATGTAGTTGTTTTTCACGTCTGTGGAGAGGATCTTAAATGTCACTTTTCAAGGTCATAGATATGTTAAAGCCAAGTATGTCTACACTGTAAAAAAATTATGACGTCACAGATATATAATAGCCATTACATTCTATGAGCTGAAAAGAGGTACTTTAAATTCTCTCCAGGCATGAAAAACGGCCACATTCATGCTTGTGTTATATCAACGATTATTATAACTTCCACGCGAACATTATGTAGATGGTTGTAAAAAAATGAGAGTTATACTTATTTATTGAATAAGAGGCGTCCTAAACCTTCGTGGGGGGGTATTACCGGTTTAAATAATCATTATTGTTTGTTAGGAGATTGTCATTGTCATTGGCTGTACAATTAGCACCTGAAGCTGAATTATCCGCAATGTAAGAAATAAACTATGGCGACGAGCCGATTTAAAACATGAATCGATCATTTTCAGTTCATAGCTGACCATGCGTTTTTAATCTAAGAATGTTATAAAAACTTAGTCATTTTGACTACAATATCAACATAAAAATATATGTGCAACATTGATCAATTATAAAATGACAATTTTTTCTATTTTCGTGAGAAAGAAACTTTTAAATATATTCAATATAAAAAGTACATAATGATAAATTAGAAGATATGATTTAGATTTGATTAAAATAAAAGGCACGTGATGACGTAGCCTTTTTGAATTGATATACTCTGAAAAGGAGGTCGAAGAGAAGAGTAAAACGATAAAGAAAATTGGATTTTTCCAATCATAATAATGCTCAAATTATCAAAGGTAAGGGCATCATTTTAAAAAAATAATGAATTTGCATGTCTACTGAATTTCCTGCATGTTTTCTTCTCAATATTTTTCAGTCCTAATCTACATATTATTTTTATTACTTTTAGTCGTAATTTATTTTCTTGTATATCTATGTATTATACATACTTATCTACTTTCAGTCGTCAAGTGTATGAAGAAGAAGCTTTATTCATATTATAAAAATAAGTGAAATCAAAATGAAACAATTGATGTACTTTTGTAATATGATTTTCAAGCTTAATTTCTATTTCTGGCATTTTCATATCAATAAAAGTAATGAATTTGTTATACATTCGTTAAATTCGAGTATATCACAATTTAATTATTCCTGTTGTAAATTATAACGATTTGGAACTTTAATCGCGACCGTAAAAGAAGATATGTGTTTGAAAACTAAAACTTTGACCTATTTTTTTCTGTTTTATTAAATTAAAAATACCTCCCAACAGTCACTCTGAAACAACATTAAATGTTCTCGACAGACAGATATCATCACACGAGAATTTACTAAAAATATAAGTATAACATGTAACTCGAAACAGCGCAACCATATAATATACATGAAGTTTGCCTCTCAAGAAAGTTTATTGTGCAAGAAATTTTATAAATATTATGCCAAGTATATAATATACAACATATACAAAGTACAGCATGGTTCTCAACTATCCTCAAAAGTCAACAATGAATTCAATGTGTCGTATAACAATTAGTTTTGAGCATTTACTTTTCCCTGCTTTTTTTATTTTTCCAAATGATGTTCAATGTTTTACATTTCTGTGGCGTTTTCCTAATTATGTAAATGGATATCTCGAAATTTGTTCTGTTAAAGTCCTGTGTTAAATGTTATTAGCATTTCTATACTGTTTTTTCCATGTAAAACTGAAATCCTCTTATAAAATAAGTATATTAATTTAATGACACTATTTACAGTGTATTTCGCTCTCTAATGGCATTTGTAATGTTATTTAATTTATAAGTATTTTATCAGTAATATTTTTGCACAATAACGTGACAAAATATTCTGTTTCTAAGTCCTAGTTATAACCACCATAAGTATAACTTAACTGTCTATTTAGTGGTGTCCGAATTACCCCACATGTTCAAAGTTGTTATTTCTTATTCTAAAATATGTGAAAACAAGAAGCAAAAATTTGTCAAGCCCCTTTACTATTGATTTCAAAAACTCTTGTTTAATAAAACTAATTGTGTTCTTTTTTACTCGCAGCCAAATTTATGCCGGATACACCACAAGTTCCACAACAACCTATGTATTATCAACCACCTCCACCACCTGGTCCAGTTCCAGCTGCAGAAAATCCAGGAGCTCCACAATCACCTGCAAAACCTGCTTTTGTTGGCTCCATAAATTTTGAACATGGACTTCGCAGTCTCATCTAAAATTTCCATCAGTGAAGCTGACAAAATAATGATCGTCAATTGACACCAAAATCCTCATCGAGAAAGAGAAACTATAACTTTTCCTCATTTTTGATTCCACATTATTTAATTTTTTCCAAAAAGATGTTTCAGCCTCAGGACACTCGAAATTCGTTTTATTTCTTTACAATAAAAAATCAAATTCAAATGTCTAAGAGTTAGATACAAATATAAATGTAATTTTAATTCATTGATTAATTTATAGGATCGCTTCTAAGAACAAAGTTTGCTCTTTTGTCCTAATTTTTTGTCTGCGATCCATCAAATCAAACAAAATTATCTTTAAATTAATGTATAAACTTTTATTAATTTAAAAATAAGATAGTTCAATTTAAAATTTGTTTTAAAAAAAGTCTAAAATTTAAACAAAATGAAGTAGCGTTTAAAACATCAATATTGGTTTTTATTGATCAAAGAACCATTTGTTTAAATAAAAAAACGTTCCAAATGAAACATTTAACTTCAAATGCAATAAATCCGATTATGAAAGTTATTCTTGATTTTTGTCCACCTTGGGCAGCTATCATGCAATTTAAAAAACTACTGGTCATCTGTAGAGGTACATAAATATACGTACTCAGCCGTATATTATTGTACGTGTATATAAAAAATTACGAATCGTCAATGTAATATAACTCAGTTATACGTATTCCGCTATTACAAACTAAAAGCAAATTATAGAAATAATAATAATATCTAAAATATACGATTTGAAAAAAGAAACAAGGAGAAATAAAAGAAATACGATTAGTAGGGTTGAGACTAAAAAAAATGCATTTAGTTAATTAAAAATATTTTAATTTATTAGCCTTTCGTCAAATAGCAATATTAAATGAAATACAGTTTTGCTACTGGTCCATATGATGAATAATTAAACATTTTATTGGAATAAAGATTGAAGCTTAAGGTACTCCTTTTTTAGAAACACCAGATTCTGCTCTGGATCGACCTTTTCAGGTGCGGATCAATAGGGTTTAGGATTTAAGAGCCATTGTAATTAAAGACAATTAGGAATAAAGAATAAAGATTGTGAAATGGCGTAGCTAAACATACTTATTACGATTATTAAGATTTCTTATTCAATATTTTCTTTTCTTCTTAATGTTTTCCTTTTCTAATTGCCATTCTGTGTACTTTCGAATTATTAAAAGGAAGACTTTTTAAGTTTTCCTGTAGGACTAGGCGTTTAATTATATATATAAATATATAGTTTTATCTCAAGTACTAGAGAAAAGTTGTTATATTTCAAATTATAATGTATAATAAAAAAATTATTTCGCTCTAGGTCTATGCAATTGAAAAGTGCTTCTGTATGCAACATATTATTAATTGCTAACAATAATCATGTAATGTTATTATGCCATAATTATAAATATACACATGATTGGGAATCTGGAGTTATTTTTACTCATATTATGACGTGAGAAATTGTCACCTGAGCAAATAATTACATTCCACCACCTTAATTGTACAGTAATGACAATATGGCTCTGAAATTTTGATAATTAATGAAGAATATAAAAAATACTATATGTAGATAAATGTACGTTTTTGAATTTGGCGCGCTTTTGCTCCCGGCAAAAGCTTCAGTGCAGCCAGTGTAGCCGATGGTCTACTGCTTCACATGATATTTTCATCAATTCAATTAAAATAATATGTAATGATAGTCTATTTAACTTTCATAGTAGCAATAAGTAACTCTACTTAAAAATATACAATTCTCATGAACTTTGAAGCCAATAAATGGACTTATTTTGTAATAAAATCAAGTAAAATGACTGGAAGGAAAGAAGAAGCGTCAAATTCGCATTCATATCTCTAGGTTGGTAGCATTTTCGCTTGCGCATGCGCTCTAAGCATCTAAACATCATCGAATTTTATTTTTAAAGAGGTTATGTTTATAAAAAAAAAGCTAGGAAAGTGCGTTTATGTTCTTTATGCCAATAAATGTCATATACGGTAATAAATACCGTAAAACTAATACATTTGACAATATTATTTGTCTTCGGAAATTAATATTATTTTAATAAATAAATAGTTGTTCTAAATAAATGGATGTATATGTCAAATAATCAAATTATTTGTACCGCTTCTCGGTATATAGGTTATTTTATAATAGTAAAATATAATATTTCATCATTAGAAATGATGTAAACACGAATACTTAACAGTGATTTTAATTGTTTACAATCTGGAAATACTCACAACAGATAAAATGGAAGACATCGAGAAATCAGATTCTTCAGAAAAAGTGGCTAGTGCTCTAAAGGAAAGTGCCTCAGTGAATTTTGAAAAACACATTTCAAATGAAAAAATGTCATCTGTTCCTGAAGATACAACATCTACTGTAAGTCAAAGTAGTTCTTCAAATGAAAATTCAAATTCCGAATCCGGAATGTCTGAAGAAAGTGAAGCTGGGTCTAAAGAAGAATCTCTTTCTGAGCATTCAACCAAATCCTTAGACGCAGAAAATTTTCCTCAACATACTTTTAAGGTACCAGATTCACTTATGGGCCATCGAAAAGGAAAACCTTTAAAACACACAGATTCTCCGATCATCGATCCTTGTCATAGTATAGTTCCAGCAGAATGGTTTTTAGAGAAATCTGATGAAGCTCCTTTAAGCCCTGAAAACTCAGAAGAAACTGATAATATGGAACGTGAGATAAGGCAAGAAAATGATAAAAAGGTACGGGAGGAAAAAGATAAACAAATTCAGATAGAAAAGGATGTACAGGCAAAAATAGAAAAAGATAAGCTGATACAGATCGAAAAGAATAAACAGATCCAGATAGAAAAAGAGAAGCAATTAAAAATTGATAAGGAGAAGCAATTAAAAATTGAAAAGGAAAAACAAAGGACAGAAATTCCTTTATGCTATAAAGAACCACCATGGAGTGGCAAACCGAATCAAGAATATAAAGCGGAGGTTCTAAAATCTGGTTTAATTTTAGAAGTGATAGATTTAAGCAAGAAAAATTTTTATGTTGTTGGAAGATTACCAGTTTGTGATATTTCTCTTGCTCATCCGACGATTTCTAGATATCATGCAGTCTTCCAATATCGAAGTGAATCAAACGAGAAGGATGAAAAAGGTTTTTATTTGTATGATTTGGGCAGCACTCATGGTACTTTTTGGAATGGGAATCGGATAAGGCCAAATATGTATGTGAGACTTAGAGGTGGACATATGATCAAATTTGGAAACAGTCAGAGGAAGTTTATTATGCAAACTCCGCCAGAAGAAGAGGAAGAAGAGTCTGAACTAACCGTTACTGAGTTAAAGGTATTTATTCTAATTCTTAAGATCAAACATTTGTAGGAATGTTTTAAAATTTTAGTGTTGAAACGTTGCGGATCTCAGTAAAATGATCCTGAAATATTTTCTTTGATAATTTTTAGGAAAAACGAAGATTAGAACTAGAGGAACGAACTAAACTGGAGTTGGAGCGTCGCAGAGATGAAGAAATGGCAGAGAAATTGCGGCTTGAGAAAGAGGAGAACGAAGGAATCGATTGGGGAATGGGTGAAGATGCAGACGAAGAAACAGATTTAACAGAAAATCCATATGCTCAAACTAATAATGAAGAACTCTTTCTTGACGATCCAAAGAAAACTTTGCGTGGTTGGTTCGAGCGAGAAGGGCAAGATCTGCAGTATCAATCTGACGAAAAGGGAGTTGGACGATTTGTATGTTGGGTTGAGTAAGTAATTCTCTAATTGATTGCAGTATTTACACGATTTTAACAATTTTTTATAACACTACTCTTTTCATTTGCCCATTTTTAGATTGCCAATTGAAGATTATGTGGGAAGAACAATAAGAGCAGAGGCCACTGTTAAAGGAAAGAAGAAAGATGCAGTTGTTCAGTGCGCTTTAGAAGCTTGTAGGATTTTAGACAGACATGGACTTTTGCGACAGGCTGTTCATGGTTAGTATAACTGTCAATTCACTTTCATGAAATAATTAAAACATAATTTATTGAAAAACAAATTTTTATCTTTGGATTCGCAGAAGGTAGAAAGCGAAAAACTCGAAACTGGGAGGAAGAAGATTTTTACGATTCAGACGAAGATAATTTCCTGGATAGAACAGGCTCAGTGGAGAAAAAACGAGAACAAAGGATGAAAATGGCTGGAAAACTGAACTCGAAAGCAGAAACATATACTTCACTCGTAAGTTTTTCTTTTTATTATTGCAAAAAAAAGGAAATAATAACATACAATAGTCTGTCGAATAATATCACTTACCATTTTGTATTATATTGCAGACTGAAAAGCATACGGAAATTTTGAAACAAATTTCAGATATTGAAAATCGTCTAAAGCAATCTCAAAATGCACAAGACTTAGAATCATCTGGCTCTAATGTAGATGCACTGGATGCTTTCATGTCGAAGTTAAAAAGTACGACAATCTTAAACAAGAGCGAAACTACTAAACTCAAAATGGACTTAGTAAAATTACGTAAAGAAGAGGAACAATTGTTGAAATTAATCGATATTTCCAAACCGGCGAATTTACCGGCTTTGAACCCTCAAGTTTCAAGTTCCGAATCGACCGGAAGTAAAGAAAAACCTACAATTAAGTCGCTTAAAGTTGAAGTAAGTATTGATAACATTTTAAAAAATACCTAACAAAAACAAATTTATATCTTAGAATCTCATTTAATTTAACTTACGTTTATTTTACAGAAAGCACTTAAAAAGTCCAAAATTTCAGAAAATGTTCAAAAATCAGAATCAAACTTAGAGATTGAAAACGATGCTCAAAGAAGCAGTGAAGATTCTTTTTCAAAAATGAATACTAAACCGCCGAAAGAATCAAATAAAAGATCAAACGACGTGGGCACTGATAAATTGTTGGAACTCAAGTCAAAAATTATGAAAAAGAGTGAGGAAAGTAACGAGGGTAATTCGAAAGTTTTTAGTGGACAAAGTTCTGAAAGCGATGCATGTGAGCCAATGGAAAAAGAGGAGAAATGGAATAAGGACGACGAATCGGAAGAGAAAAATACTGAAGGCGAGGAGGAAGCTCTGAAGCGAAAGAAACGCAACTTGAAAAGAATTCAACAACGAGCTTCAAAAGCAGAAAAGGAGAAAATAAAAAGCTATGAAGACGAAATTCATAAGGATGATTACTGCACTTGGGTTCCACCGGAAGGACAAAGCGGAGACGGGAAAACATCACTCAATGAAAAGTTTGGATATTAAACTAGATATATTTTTAGATTTTCTTCTAACAAACAGTACAATGCTCTATAATCATTCGCGGTTCTAAAATACCTTTTTATAGCATATGCATGAATATAGCCGGTTTTCATGCGTGTGTAAAAAAAGAAAAACTATCATAAGAGTCACGGGAATGGATTTTTTCGATTCGTGTGATATTTTTAGTACCCTTTGGTACATAATATACTATTTTATGATTTGTATATAGATATAAGTAAGTATTAAATGAATATTGTATAACCTAAATCAATGTTCTTATTTATTTGGAAACGAAAGCTATTTTATTATTTAATTTTTTTCAGTGATAAATTCGAAAATCTGACGTTAAACCTTCTGAAGAAAACGACTAACGAGCGTCTATTACTCATTCAAGTCGGTAATCACCCGAAGCTACTGTTTATTGCACATTGATAGTTTATTTTCTTTTAATCCTTTAACTATTATTTTACATTAAAATATAGTAATTTACAGTTTCAAGGCGGATTAAAATGATTTATTTCATTTGTTTCTATGAAAGATAATTAATTTTAGGTCATTCTTATATTGCATATTATTATTTATTAAGAGAGATTTAAGAGAAATCTTTTAAGGATAATTACAGTTTGAGAACTCCTTTAATTTGCAAAACTGCAACTACACTTGACATTTAAGAAAAAGTTGTATTATCAGTGTGCAAACATAACATGTTAAACAGCAGCAGTGAGTATCAACAGGCTTTAAACCATCAAGAAGAAACGTTTCTTCCTTGATCAGGCTTCAACTCTCTCTTTCTCTCTTTCATTCTCTCTCGCTTACTCACAGACTGGCAATGAACTTGCCTCTAAAGTTCTAGTGTGTCCGCGACTTCGATACTGTCCAGTTCTTTCAGACAAGCCAAGCGTTTGCCACTTTCCTCAGGTGCGCATGAACGCAGAAGAACCGGAAGCAACACAGAAATGTTGTTAAGATTTGCAATTTTCGTTGGCCTCAGCTCCGTTGTGGCCACTATAATATACTTCACCCCAGTACCAGGTAAGTTCAAAATAGAAACTCAGAAAATTTATTCAAATATCGAAATAACATACCTGACCGAACTTTCGAAATGACATAACAAAAAACATTTCCGCGATAGTATATTCCGGTTTCGACTATATTTAAAATAATTTTTTCAATTAAAATATAAAACAAATTTGAAATCATCTTTTATGGCTTTAAGAAAGCTATAATATTCATTTAAGTGAACCTATTTTACTAAATTGTTTCAAATTTTAAATAGAAAATTAGAAAATGTACCTTTCCTCCTCACTCCTTTTAGAAAACATATTTCGATCTTTGATCATCAGATAGAACCATAAGATCTATTTTTATAAAAGTTTTTATATATTATAGTATTTTTGTTTTTGGAATTTTAATTAAATTTTGTACACATAAGTCTTCAATACTCTTTTAAAAGTTTCAAGCTTTACGTGATTGGTGAAAGTTACTATGGATTATATGGATCACGATCTTTATGTTTTTATATCGCTAATGAAAGAAGCAAGCTTGCTTATCAACTTGTCACAAATAACTAAGCTATTAAATATTTACTTTGCGTTCTGCAAGGTGCAATCTTAAAAATAATATTAATAATAAAATAATAAAACAATATTCTATTTTTTTTTATATATAAAAACTGAACGATGTTTAAATTACTGATCTTAGTTAGTTAAATTAATACTTGAAAATATTATATTAAAAAGTAAAATCTCAATATTTCTTTTTTAATGTTAAGTAGGTTTGTGGTGAGGTTTACCGGTAATTAGGGGGGGGGTTCCCATGTTTTTCCTTTCCCTACTTCTTTCAAAGTGGGAGGGGATAAACTTTTTTTGAAAGGTCAAGCAGCCATGTCCCCCGGCCCTTGGATCCGCGCGCCATCACTGATGATTTCACTGATGATAATATAAGATCAATTAAAAATGGTTTATTATTTTTAAAAGTATGATTCTACTTACAACATCAATTTCTAATATTTTCCCGCAATACATAATTATTCCTTTATTACATAAATATTCCTTAAATATATTCGCAGCACTTTAATTGAACTGTGAACTTCGAAGATCGGTTGAGAGTGAAAGTTGCTTCGCATTATAAATGATGATACCGATCTTTTATTTCCCTTACTCAGCAGAATATAGTAAAGAATACAATGGTTACCATATTTCACTTTCGATTTCAAACTGTAATAATAAACAATTCCAAACTAGATGAAAATTGAACGGTTGCGCAATAACGGTATTCTTGCATTTTTAGAAGTAAATTTGTTTTTATTTCATATAACTTTAGGGAGGAACTACTATAACTATTGAGAAACAAATTAATTTTAAAAATGCAAGATAATTTTAAGTAAAAATTCGTATTAAGTGATGACAGTGTAACTTCTGAAACCAAAATTAATCTGCACTCTAAAGAAGCAGAAACGCATGTATAAATAGGTACCTTGAAATTTGTTTTTTTTTTTTCAATATCATTTTACACTCAGATTTCTAAAATCTAGATTCGTGACTGTTAGAATGCATGATTATTGAGATGGGAGTAAGTCACGTTTCAGAAAGTGTAAATCGTGTGAATCTTCGATGATTGCGACACGAATTTCGTGATTAACTGTTCATGTTGTCCTGGACTATCTTTCTCTCCAGAGTCCAGAGTAACGAATAGAAGATTGCTTAAATAAAAATGATATATATTCCAAAAATATTTCTAATTACGGTCTTTTCTTGGACCATCTTAAGATAGATATTGTATATTGTTTAAAAATAGAGGTTTTGCAGTGAATATATCTTCAATTAAAAATATTTTCTGAATAGCGTGTTAGTTTAAAGGCAGGAAATACGCTCACAATCAGGAAGGTTGATGACCTTCGTTCGTGATTGCATATGTAGCTTACATGTCTGCCAGGTGTCTATTAGTATTAATAAAGGCGATATAAATTACATTACATTGCCAAGGTTCTCTCTCAATGAAAGACTTAAATTAATTCTAGTGATTCAAATCTTAAATTTGCATTTAAAAGATAAATTTTTGTTATAGTATTTGTAAAACTAAATCAATCATTGAATGAATTTCATGTTTAAAAAAGGGAATCAAATCTACCTTGATTAAAATACATAATAGAAAAAGCGAATCAATAGTATAGAAGAAGCAAAGCAATTGTATAATAATTAGGGAGAAAATGTCTTATGTTTTCACATTTTATCCATCAATTAAAAGATTCCATGTTCATTTCTTACAATAAATAAATACGTTATTCCATAATAGTATGTTCACTTTCTCTTTAATTGGATGACTATGGATTATCTTTAAATGTGTGTGTTCACATTGATTTCTCGATTATAACAATTAAACATATAACTCATAAATATATGGATCGTAGAATATGTATAATATATTATAAAATCCTCTTATTTCTTTATTTTCTGTACATATATTCAGTGCATGCATTTTATACGTTATACAGTATATCGTTTTAATCGTTAATTATATTGCAGTTAAAATAATGCATTTACTGTAAGAATTAAAACAATGTATGTCTTATATAATTTTATTAGTGTCTTACACTGTAAACAACGTGTCAATTTTGCAGAAGAGCACTAAAGTATAAATAAGTACTAAAACTGCTATATAAATCCAGTTTTACGACCAGGAACTCACTAACATGCAGTTGTACTAAAATATTATACTTGTTCTCAAGAAATTTGCGCTAACAATGGAATGTCTTCCAGTTTACAATTATATTTTTTTTATATGCACCATGGTTAATGGGACAAGTTACAACTAAAATATGGATATGCGGTGTTAATCGATTGTCTTAAAGAGTTAGTAAACTTGCTAATATATGTTTCTCAGAGAAAGCCACGGGAACAAAGCATCATAAGTATGTAATTGCATCTTAGAAGTACTCACTTTCTCATTGATGATCATATAGATGTTAATACTATCATATTACCTTCCCCTATACTTTGCTTGTCACTACTTTCATTAAAAATGATAATCGATTACAGTAAAACAGACGTCTTAAATTATTGATGGTACGACGAGATATTTCTCGCCAGAACTTTCATTTAGAAAAGCTGACAAATATATTTCTTAATTTTTATTTTGCTTTATCTTATTTAGCTTGAAAGCTGTGAATAATAATTAACATGTAAATTTTAAATTTACCTAGAATATACTCTTTAATTAAGAAACGCAGAAGTCGATTTAATGTATTCCATATTAGAAAGAGAGTTTAGCATTAGTTTTTTTATAATCTTGGTTATTAAAATTTATATTTCCGCTAAAGCAAATGTAAATTAAACGTCCTTATTTTTTTTCGTAGTTGCCTGATCAAAACTATCATTATCTACTGATAAATATCTTGCAAACTGAATAAAGTGCAGGGAAATTTTAGATTTAAATTATATGATCTCATTTTAACTTATTGACCATGTAGATAATATTAGAGCTTGAGAAATTAGATATCCTGATTTAATTTTTTCTAATCAAGTCGTAAATAATATTAAAATAAAAACCCTGTTTTGAAATCATGCTAATCTTCATATATATTATACATACATGTGTTTTGTTTTCCATAATAAATATTTAATAATTTTACATAATACATCAGTAATTATTTCTTTTTTATCCAATTGTTTTTGAAATCTTATTCAATAAAACATTCGTCACACTTTTACTTTTTTTTCGTCTGTAATCAAAAAAATGAAGCATGTCAGACGCATAAAATACTATGGAGCTAAAGCTTAATGCCCTTTCACTACTTTCTTTTCATGGTCCTCTAAATTTGGCAATAATAGAAAGTAGAAGTCAATTCTATAGAACGCACCAATATTTTTAAATTGAAGAGGAACCGACAAGAGGCAAATCTCTTTTTCGATAGAGTAGCACGTTTCATTTTTATGTTAAATGTTTTCATCTGTGACCAGATATTAACATCATCTTACAAAATCCGGCCGCTCGAGAATTTTGGAAAGTGTTTATTTTATGGAAATCATGTGGAATTAGTATTTCAAGTGATAGACATTTCCGAGGAAGCATCCAATATAATGATCTTATGTAACGCTTGTGAAACCCAAAACGCACTTTTCATTTTCATTACTATGTATAATAAAATACCTAATAACTCTCGGAATTAATTTAAATTAACTAATTCCTGATTTTGAGTTAATTACAATAAATTATCGAATAGGAATTTTTATCGTAAATTCGAAATGCAAATTTTAAGACTGATCATTGAAATGATTTCGAAAATAGACACAATACTGTGTTTACTTTTAGCTGCACGTAGAAAACTGGATATTAAACCGTAATATCTAGCTATTTAACTATGGGACGACTATCTAGATATTTAGATATAATATCTTGATATTAAAACTTAATATTCAGATATTAAAATTTAATATCCAGAGATTAAAATATTGGATGTTAGAATATTTGGATTATATATTTTAATACCTGATGGATATTAAGTTTTAATATTTAGATATTATATCTAAATATCTGAATAGTCGTCCCATAGTTAAATAGCTAGATATTACGGTTTAATATCCAGTTTTCTCCGTGTGATGGAAATTATTTTCAATTAAAATATTAGCACGTCCATAATTTACAGCATAAGGAATTAAATTGACTTCAAATTTCAAGAAAACAAATTAAATTGGGCACTGAATTAAATAGAATTCAAATGTAACTTGTATTATAGAAACTGATAGAAAACTACATTGTTTTGGATTCAAAGCCTTGTAAATTTGATCAAATTTGAAATCAATTAAATTCATTTCAATGCTCATCTTCTTACAGGCTCATTAATTTGATCTCGAAATTGGATCCAAGTAACAACCCTAAAGAACTCCCAAAATGGATCGTTTTGATATCAATTTAACAATCAAAGTGATTCGCAATTATTTAACACCCTGTTATTTACTGTGTTAATGTGACTTGACTTAAGATTTAAACTATATAAAGCACTAGGAACAACTTGTGGTTCCTATAGCTACACATGCTTCGGGTTTCAAGCGAAAGCGAAACCACAGGTCCAGCACACCATCACATATCCTGGAGATAAAAAAGAGAAAGGTCGCGGGAATGAAAGTGTTTGTGCTGTCTATTGGTGGTGCGGGACAGTGGCCTTTTACAAGAAACTTTCACTGTTTAAAGTCTGACATATATTGAGTAAGTACGTGCTCTTGTAATTCGCGTACAGAATGGTGGGGAACGAACAGTCAAGTAAAGCCAGACAGCCATAGACAGACAGACATGAATGACGGGGATGACGGAACATCTAATGGGGCACGCAACTCGGACCCAGAACCCAGACTTGTTTCGGAAAATTTTTCAGTGGTCCTTCGGTAGCGAGAGCGGGAGTGCGAAGCGCGCTGATAGCAAGCAAAGCGCCCATGACTTTTGCGTAGGTCCACGTGTGCAAACGCCGGCATACTATTATTAACATCTACTTACTTTTTTATTTTATTTCTCCAGTTACTTATTAAATAAAGATTCAAATCTTGTTTCTAATTTGTATTACATTTTTCTCTTTTTTTATTAATTTTATTTTACATTTTTATTAATTTTGTTAATATTTTAAATTTAATTATATTTGCTAAACCGGTGATTCTAAATTAAATTATTCTTATGCTTGTATGTTGATGAAAGTTGATGATTTGATCGATCCATGCAATTATATTATGAAATAAGAGGAAATTAGATTTTTTATCGTAGAAAGGACAAAATCACTTGAAAATAATTTTTAAATTCTATTACTGCTCTTGCTAAAAAATAAAAAAGTAACAGAAAGAGAAGAAATATTTTTAATATGATTGTGATTAATGTGTGTATTAATAAATGAGTGATTTTCAAGCTTTCTATTCAGTGAATGAGTGGAAAAGTGTTGGAAACTGTGAAATTTCAACGAAGAAAGGATTTTCGACTGAAAATATCAAGTTTGTGACATAAGTGAGATTATCGAAGTTGAAATCCAGGATTATTTTTTAGTGTATATGTTCTGCTTCCGCCATTTGAGGATTTAGAAGTTGTAATAAACATGCAAAACATATGTTTTCAAAGCCTAAATAATTGCTAGATTTCCTGGAAATAAAATAAAACAAGATAAATTAAATTTTGAAAGACTGAAAAGTATTTAAAAAATAGAAAAGAATCTCTGACAATAATGGTCTTTTTTAAAGTTTATTAGTTCACATGTTTTAGAAAGTGAAGATTAGTGCAGAAAGAACTTTTATACTGAATATTGATTTGAAGATAATTGTTTATGGTACTAGAAAAACCTGCCGAGCTATGATTTTCTCTCACAAATCATTTCCTTTGAGAATTATTAGTCGTTACGTTGAAGAAAGTTTCAGAAATTGAAAATTGCAAAAGTTAGAATAATGTCTTTGTTGAATCACTTCATTGAAACTAACAAAGAAATGACATATTTTCACTCATTTTTAATGTTGCACAAAACTTGAACTTCTAAAGTAGAAAGGTATTCTTAATTATAGAATTTCTTATTGAACTTTATTGACTCTTATTTGAAAAAAAGCAACGAGAAAGTGCATGACAGGCAAAGTTTAATATAAAATGTGTGACGAGAGCTGCTTAGGGGCAGAGTAGGTTCACCTGTACATCTCACTTTCAGTTACTATTCACTATTCAAAAGTAAACATAAAATAGAAATTTTACCCATTAATAAAAAAGAAGAAAAGATTTCTATAACATTATAATTTCTAAAATGACAATTTTTACTTATATTAATATTTACACATCACAATCATAATTATAAATATATTCTAAATAATGAAAATGCCGACAAACTAATGCAAACTTTTATTTTCCACAATAGGTTCAGTTTCTTTAATTGATCGTAGTTAATATTAATTAAGACATGAAAATTAGTTTATAGACTATTTTCTATACGTATAAAGGATAAGACAAGTGATGGATACAAATTACCTATCAATAGTTTAAAGTAAGTCAATATATTATGTAAAATTTACTTTGATATATTTATATTATATGAAAAATAAACTTTGATTTGATTGTTAATAATATTTTAGTTTGGATTTAAAAAATATTGATTTGACTTTAAAGCAAGATTCAGACTACGTAATCGAAGTGACATAAATTCGTTATTGCAGACATAACTTTAAAGCTACTTTACAAATCAATTTTAAGGTATATCGACAATTTTCGAGGAATGTTGTCACCTGTTTATGTTATATAAAAATAACGAAGTAAGGTGGACAATGTATGAACCACGAGACGTAAAACGTCTGGTAGCACCGGCCTCACACGTAGTACGATGTGCCATTGTTATAAGTATGATAGTAACCACTGCAACCATCCTGCACTTCAGCCATTATAGACCCAGTAAGTCGAAAGAGGAATTAGGTTCCGAAAAAGATTACTTTTTCTCATAATCATAATTGTACTCAGAAAAATAGTGACTGATTCAATCAAATATCTATTCGTCCAGATATTTTCCTTTTTTTTTTACTGAAACAAATTCAAATAACATAAATGATACATATTATTTTTAATCGAAAATAAATTCCACTGAATTACAGAGGTCAATTTAAGAATTGGCAATGGAATTGGAGATTTGAAGAGAATTGAATTTTTTAGGATTCGGGTATACTTAAAATGAATTTAATTTAATTTAAATGGAGAATTCAATCGAACTCAAACTAAACCAATTATGTGTCACATATTCTAAACTATTTTTTTCTCATTTTTCAGAACAAACATTTTTATCCTGTGATAGACCATGCCACCATTTAGATTGGCCAATGATATGCCGAGTGAAACTTACACTCGAAGTCTTTCAAACCTTAAGCAAGTAAGTCAATTTATTATATTAGTAAGTTAACTTTTTCAGTTAATTGGAATTCCTATGAAGAAAATTCCTGTAAAACAATAAAATTAAGACCACACTGCAATAATGCATTATTACTATCGCTCTCAAGAATAAACGAGCAAATCGTTAGAAATGGCCCTGCGGCTAATAATTTTTATTTATTATTACATCACATTTCTAACACTAACATAAATTACATTTGAGACTGGTGCAACACGCGAAACAAATTAATCTATTCGATATAAGCTATGTTGGCAGGTCTGCTACGTAATATTTGAGAGCAAAACTCTATAATGCGGAAGAACACCACGACGCTTGACCGACTTTTCAAATTAAACATATAGATATACTGCATAATAATAATAGTAATAATGTAAGGGAATAAAAAGTAACGTAAAGTGACAGAGCTGCTGTTCTCTTAAATTGATATGTCTCTCTACGTTCACACTGGGAAAACAAGTTCTAGAATTGTAGAATAGATTTCTACAGAAGTACATATAATTATAGAAAAAGCTGCTCATGTTAAATTTATTATCATTCCTTGAACTACAAATAACGGCATAAAATCATTTGCAATTTTCTCTTTAAGATTCCATTCAATTTTATGAAACAAGTTGTCAAATATCTGACAAATATTATAGAGTATATCAAATTTAATTCTGCTTTGTACAAATTAATCTCAAAAATTTAAAAAGTAATTTATTACATTTGAAGATAACAGATTATTAATGAATTATTCATTGTTCTTTTTATAAGGCACGTACTACAGGATAAATTAACGTGATTTGCGTTTACGTAAGTGGATTTGATCATTTTTAATTAAGCAAACAAGATATCGCAAAAAATTGTGTACACAATATAGTATGATAATTTTAAGATGTTATTAAAGACGTTACGCACAATTCTTTAAAGCGAAATATTAAAAATGAATAAATCACGTATTTTATCCATAAAACAAATTAGATCGTACTTCTATATCACCCACCCCATCGAAACGCTTTATTAAGATTTTTTTTTATCATTTTGGTGAGATCCTTAATCCAAGGTTATTGGGTTCGAAATCTTACTCAATGTTGCAAAATTTCCAAGGTGGACAACCTTGGAACCAATAAGAATATCCATTGAGAGTTTTCATTACTCAGTCCAGTT
Source organism: Synergus japonicus (assembly GCA_900474275.1). Taxonomy (NCBI): domain Eukaryota; kingdom Metazoa; phylum Arthropoda; class Insecta; order Hymenoptera; family Cynipidae; genus Synergus; species Synergus japonicus. The sequence continues at coordinate 59,739 of UCOH01006250.1, forward strand.
TCCTTTCTTCGCAGAAACAATAAAATGTTTGCTTGACCCAATACAATTTTTGGCTACTCAATTTTGGTTGATTCCACCAAATATTTTTCTTGATCTCAGTATATATTTTACTTGATTCAGGTAAAATTTCTACTGAGAGTTGACCAATCACAAAAACGGTCCCACCTCATGATTTATTCATCAACAATCAATCTTTAATAGCAGTTTATTTAATCCAGCTATTTTATTATTTACGGAAGTTGGAACTTGTTTCGATTCTGTAATTTTCACTAATAAATCATAATTATTGTAGATCCTGCAGTGATTGCCCTTTTAATGAAACTGCATGCTTAGCTAAGCACTGCGTTTCAGCAGATGGAAGGAAGAGGGGCCTTTTCACTGCTAATCGACAAATGCCTGGACCCAGCATCCAGGTACAGAACTAAACTAGTTATTATCTTGGATGTTCCCCAGAATATTCCTGGTCTTACATAAAATCATTGAATTAGAAATTAATTCAAGCAATCGATTTCTTTCTTTACGTTGCAATATTGTGCTATATTAAAAGTGAGCAGTACTTGCATTTTCAGAAGTCACTTCTTTTTCATTGATTCCTCATCACAAAACACAAATGAAAATCAGATGACTTTTGAAAATGCAATAAATAATAAAGGATATTTTAGCACATTTTTAAATGTTGATATTTTAGGTATGTGAAAATGACATTCTTGTGGTGGATGTCGTTAATAGGCTTCCAGGGAAAGCCGCAGTTATCCATTGGAGAGGTCAGTCTCAACTTGAGACACCCTGTATGGATGGAGCCCCACTTGTGACGCAATGTCCCATTCCAAGTTATACGACCTTCCAGTATAAATTTCGCGCATCTGCACCTGGAACTCACCTTTGGCATGCTCATTCCGGTAATATAAATATAATGATGCTGTAGAAAAAAGATAGAAAGTTATTCTGCTGGATTATTCTCATTCTACAACTGAGATATAAAAGAGCGACGAAACTCACCAAATGAAATCGAAAGTCTAATCGAAATTTTCGATTTCCTTTGTTGATCTCAGGTGGATATCCATCATTTCAGTTGAATTAAATAACAATCTTATTTTCTGATATTCAATGATAGGAGTTGATGTTGCGAATGGAATCTTCGGTTCATTGATCGTGAGACAAGCCCAACTCCGGGAACCACATCGTGATTTATACGACATTGATGACCCTAATCATGTGATACTTTTGAGTCAATGGCAACAACCTGTGGTACCTGAAGGTTCTGCAGGTCGAGACAGAACCGAGATGGATATTCTTCTTGTGAATGGAAGAGGAAGACTGCCAAATGGACCTAAAGTACCATTTACAACTTTCGTTGTCATCCCTGGACGAAGACACAGATTCCGAATAGCCAATGGAGCTGGTTCTGGATCCTGCCCTATGACTTTGTCTATCGATGGCCACTCTCTTCTTCTCATTGCTCTCGATGGACATCCTGTCAATCCTCAGGAAGTTAATTCGATTACTCTAGGAAAGGGTAGGTATTTTGATAAGAAACCAGTACTCAGAAAATGAATTTCTTGTGTTCTTTTCAAATTTTAATGGTTTTATTATGTATCTTTAACAGGAGAACGAGCTGACTTCATATTGAAAGCCAACAAGCCAGTAACGACCTACTGGTTAAACCTGAAAACAACGAACCAATGTCGATCTAGAGTGGCCAGTGGCTCTGCTCTTATCAAGTATAAAGGATCCGCTGAAGAAATGCCTCCAGCTTCTTTAACAGGATATGTTCCTGATTTGAAAAACGATATCTTCATGACAACAGATCCTGCGAATACTTGCGAAAATCCTGAAAAAGTATGTGTCACTGAAGTAACAGCAATGAGAAAAATGCCTGTTGCGTTGGCCGATCCAAATGTAGACGTCAAGATGTATTTGCCAATAAACTACAGGATACAAGGATCTGAATTTTCAGGTATTTTTCAATTTCGTAAGCCTTCCACGTTAGAACTGTACAATTTTTTATTGAGAAACCTTCAAATGGACGATGATCATTAATTAAATTAATTTTTTACCTCCAGGAAGTGGCAATATAGAAACGAGGGTTTTGAACATAGACAATGCTACATTCACATACCCTTCTTCGCCCTTATTGACCCAGAGAGCTGATGTCCACGGGTCGATGTTTTGTTCCGGGTTTGGAGAAGAAACTTCATTAGATTCTGTAAAATCAGGAGCAAGTCGATGTCAGATTTCTTCATTGCCACGCAGATTGGATGACATTGCCAGTTCTGTTTGTGAATGTGTTCACGTTCGTCGAATTCCTTTAGGTGCAACTGTAGAAATTATTCTTTTGGATCAAGGTAATTAATTCGTGAATTGGTTGGTTTGCTAGTTCTTAGATATATTCTTAATAATATACTGTGCATACATATATTAGGTATCTATTATGATCTATGATTATGTTTAACAGGTGGTCTAGACGATTTGGTGTATCACCTTCACGGATACAGTTTTTATGTAGTAGGAGCAAGAAACTTTGCTCGAAGCATGCCCTTGGAAGAAGTCACGAAATATGATAAAGATGATTCGCTTTTCGTGCGAAATTTAGACTGTGCACCACTCAAAGATACTGTGATAGTACCGAAATTCGGTGCTGTTGCTATCAGATTCAAGGCCGATAATCCTGGTAATTATTATTTATTATCAAACTGCATTCTGCTTGAAATTAAATACCAAGTAGTTTCTGAAAATTCGTCCCATGATAAAATTTACAGAGCATGTTAATATTCTTTAATATTAATTCCTTAGGTTACTGGATGTTACGAGACGAACATTCACCAGAATGGACTCGAGGTATGGATGTAATTTTCCAAGTGGGAGAGCAAAGTGACATGGTTCCAACACCAGAAGATTTTCCAAAGTGTGGCTCTTTTGTTGGACCAGACTATTTTCTTATTTAGACTGAATAATGACGAGTAATACGTGTAAATATTTTTCTCTGTACATACATCACTTAAAAGTTAGACGTTATAATTAAATATACTTTTGTACTAGAATTTACATTGTTTTCAACAATTCTTTTGAGACTACCAATTATTATTGAAACCTTATTCGATTTACGAAAGTCTTAATTTTATTTGGAATGTCAAATTAGCAAGCTATTACTAGTAACTAAATTTCTTGCTCTATTTTTCCGCTCCAAGTCGAGCTTCCTTTTCATTTCAGGATTTTGCATAGCGTGAATTTCTTCTAATGTTTTTCCATTGGATTCGGGTGTTATTAAAAAAGTAAGGACGGATCCGATGATGGCAAATGTCGCATAAAACCAAAATGCTATATAAACACCAGCAGTACGACTTATGAAATTGTAGCCTGTATTAGATAGAAACGAGAAACACGAGCCAATAATCATGCTAAACGCTACTGCAGCCCCTTTTACGTTCATTGCAAAAAGTTCTCCTTGTAGAATATATGGTATTACAGCAATTCCGACATAGTATACTATTTCAAACAAAATAAGAGCTGCAAGAGGCAGCCACGTGATAGAAGAGACATCTGCTTCAGCATAAAACTTCAAGAAGAAAAATAATCCTACTGCTGCTAAGAAGACAGATGCCAATATTCCCGAGATCAAGAACGTGATTCTTTTACTAATTCGATCCATGATTCCATTTGCGCCAAAGGTAGAGATGAGTCGAATTCCAGCTAAAATCAGTACCGAAATTTTAGGTGGAAGTGAAGAACCACTGAGGGAAAAAATTTCTTCTGTATAATTCAAAATGGCACTGTGACCTGCCATCACTTGTGTCAGTTTAAGGCACAAGACAATCACCAAACACTTTCGATTATAACTTTTGAATATTAATTTTTTAAAAGAATTATTTTTCAATTTCTCTTTTTCCTCTATATCTAATTTCATTTCCCGGATATCATTTTTCAGTCTTGTAGAGTCTGATATTCCTCTCAGGTTCATCAAAGATTTCATTGCTTCTTCATCTCTACCTCGTAGCAAGAGAAAATAGGGGCTCTCTGGCATGAATGAGAATATAATTAGAAACAGAACTGCAACCGTTAGAGCTGATAAATTCAATATTTCGTAGGAGAAAAATGTTCCTACAGCTGCCAATGCAAAGTAAAACAGACACTGAATTGTCCTCATGATACTAACAAGAGTACCTCTCACAGTTTTTTCAGCAATTTCAGCTAAATAAATCACCAAGCTGTTGTAGGTAAAACCTTGACCAATTCCAGATATGACTCTAGCAATTAATATGTATATGTAGTTTTCTGCATTAATTATCAAAATCCAAGATATAATAGCTGGAATACCACTTAACAATAAACTTAGTTTTCGACCAATTCGATCGATGAAAAAAATATTTAAAAGAGAACCAATTATATCGCCAAAATGATATATTGATATGATCCAACCTCCTTGTACATCTGTAACCAGAAAATTGGAATCATTACTTTTCAAATGAGGTAGTGCTGGCGAATTCCAGACTGTATTGGCTGCTAATACTGCCGCTGATAGGGAAGCTGCAAGAAATATATTATATAATAAAAGATTTAATTATTTTCTAATAATTAAAAAAATAAATAAATTTTAGAAATTTGTACCAGCAACGCCAGCAATAAATTGCATTGATCCTCTTGTTGCAAATCGATTAATTTCTGTAATTTCTTCTTCTTTCCAATTAGTATTATCTAATCTCATTTGCAATTGGAAATCCTTCATTCTCGTACCTTCAGTATTAAAGTTCTGAAAAAAATCCGTTTTCACTTGGATAATAGCACCCAACAATACAGTTTGAGGCAATATGCACCAGAGAACATTTTGATTTACATTAATGAACATTAATTAAAGGATTCATTATAAAAAATTAATGTAATGATTAGAGTAATACCAACACCACTGTATTCTCTTTAGCTTCAATATTTTAATATAATATTTTAATCTTACACTTACTTGTGATTTTAATAAGATATCCTCCATCCTATTATTTATTTATAAGATTCAGTAATTTAAATGAAACAGTGTTCTATTATCTCAGAAACAACTATAAATTGAAAATTAAATTCATGTGCTTATTCCTTGTGTGTGAGTGCCGAAAAATTTATATCGTTACCTTTAATCGAACCAATTAGAGGTAATAGCAATCATAAGATAAATTGTACACAAATGGAAAAGTAGTGATGATGGAAGAAAAATAGAAATGTTTCAGTCTCAACGAAAAATCGGTTGTCTCCAAGAAAACCAATAACTATAGATATCCGAGTAAGATGATATTGATATGTAATTGTTAAGCTTCCGATAAGATTATGCATATTGATTCAACGATAAGATCCGTCTCGTTGAAAATAATCTGAAAACAATCACGGCCAGAGTAAAGGAATAAAGGTTTCTGCACTTAAATCGAAAAACTGCACTGAGAAAAATGTCTGGTACGGACAACAAAACTTTTGTTGAACCAACCAAAGTTTTGTTAATTCAATCAAAACTGAGACTGACTGAGATTTGGTTGAATTAATAAAACTTTGGTTGGCTCAATAAAAGTTTTGTTGAAAGAACCAAGATTTGATTGGCACAACCAAACAATTTTTGTTGTTTCTATAGCAACCAAAAGTTTTGTTGTCCGTACCAGACATTTTTCTCAGTGTATACATCAAACAAATACATAAAGCTCTCTTTCAAAAGTGATATCAATATTCAAGAAATAAGTTATTAAATAATTATAGGTTCCAAAGAAAATTTTTGAACAGCGTTTGTCCCTTTCAATTAGTGTAAATAAATGTTACCATAATTAAGAAAGAAGATTCTTCAGATTACGAACTCTTGATATTTACTGATCAACAGAGAGACAAGTGATACAAAAAACGTGTCGTCAGAACATGAAATAGGAAAATATGAGAGCAAATCATAAGTAACAATACAAAACGTGTATTACAAATACATCTTTATTAGAAAGCAAAGATAGTAATACAACATTATACATTCAAAAATATGGTTATGACAAAGTTTCCATATTACCCAAAAATCCAATTCTGTTTTCCGAACAAATTAATCCACCTCCCAAATCTAATTACTTTGAAGCTGAATCAACATTAGACTTCTACATTATTTACACTACTGACACAACAATAAGCATTCTTGTCCATTATTCCTTTCAATTGCCAGGCGTTTTCCACATCCTCTGCGTACTCCGCTACTCCGTCTGATTCCTTTGCTTCTCAATAGGTTGATTAAAGCTTCGGCGGTTGATTCAACTTCGATATCAATTCCACCAATGCTGGATACTTGGCCTTGTGCGTTAGCTTGTGCACTAGCTTGTCCACTACCCCATCTGTTTCTCAATAGGTTGATTAAAACATCGGCGGTTGATCCAGCTTCGACATTAATTCCACCAGAGCTGGATGCTTGGCCTCGTGCGCTGGCTTGTGCGCTAGCTTTTTCGCTAATCCATCTGTTTCTTATGCGTCTCAATAGGTTGATTAAAATATCGATGGTTGATTCGGCTTCGACATCAACTCCACCAATGCTGGATGTTTGGCCTTGTGAGCTAGCTTGGGCGCTAGCTTGGGCGCTAGCTTGTCCGCTAGCTTGTCCGCTACCCCATCTGTTTCTTCTGCCTGCGAGTCCAAGAATGAGTTGAGCAACGGCGTTTGCATCAGCATTGACATCAATTCCACCACTGCTGGATCCTATGGTTTGTACAATAGTTTGTCCGCTAGCTTTTCCGTTACCCCATGTGGTTCTTCGGCCTGCGATTCCAAGACCGAGTTGAGAATCGGCGTTTGCTCCTACTTCAATATCAATTCCACTACTGCTGGATCCTATTCCTTGTCCGCTAGCTTGTCCGCTGGCTTGACCACTAGCTTGTCCGCTAGCTTGTCCGCTGGCTTGTCCGCTAGCTTGTCCGCTGGCCTGTGCGCTTCCTGTGCTTCCGCTTCCAAGACTGAGTTGAGCATTAGCGTTAGCTTCAGCTTCGACATCAATTCCACTGCTGCTGGATCCGCTGCCTTTTCCGCTAGCTTGACCGCTAGCTTGTCCGCTAGCTTGTCCGCTAGCTTGTCCGCTGGCTTGTCCACTAGCTTGTCCACTAGCTTGTCCGCTAGCTTGACCGCTGGCCTGTGCGCTTCCTGTGCTTCCTCTTCCAAGATTGAGTTGAGCATTAGCGTTTGCTTCAGCTTCGACATCAATTCCACTGCTGCTGGATCCTTTTCCCTGTCCGCTAGCTTGTCCACTAGCTTGTCCGCTGGCCTGTGCGCTTCCTTTGCTTCCGCTTCCAAGACTGAGTTGAGCATTAGCGTTTGCTTCAGCTTCAACGCTGCTAGATCCGCTGGCTTGTCCACTAGCTTGTCCACTAGCTTGTCCACTAGCTTGTCCGCTGGCCTGTGCGCTTCCTGTGCTTCCTCTTCCAAGATTGAGTTGAGCATTAGCGTTTGCTTCAGCTTCGACATCAATTCCACTGCTGCTGGATCCTTTTCCCTGTCCGCT
>UCOH01006251.1:0-75577 GCA_900474275.1 Synergus japonicus
ATATATATATATATAAAAATAAATATTTTATGTTCCGTAAGTTATATAGTAGTATTTATAATTTAAAGATACCTAATATATATTTCTATATAAATCATGGCTTGAAAAAAATCACATATTATATATCTATATATATACTATATATAGTAGAATGATTGCAAGACGATAAAGTATTTTGATAAAGATAAAATTTCTAATACCTTCTAATCAAATTAAACGCTTTTGATAACTAATATGTTTTGCAAGAGAAAGACACGTGCATTGCTCAAGAATATAGTTTTCGTTTCCTTCAAGTCATAAAATTGATGATTTTCTTACCCAAAATGGTAAAACGATTTTGAATACTTTTTTATCCTTGAAACGAAAGGACTATTAGATTCTTAAGCATGACTAAAATGTTGTCCATATTACTCAGTTATGGGTTGTTTCAAATCACGTAACACGAGTTTTTATAACTTCCTTATGTTGCTTTGCATAAAACTGAATTCTGATATTTTTAAAAGTGCTTTTCTTTTATAATAAATATTTATATATTGACTATCCTTTTTCCTATGACTTATGGCTTTTCTTATCAAATGCTTTCTGTAGCAATAAATAAATAATTGTAAATAAAACAATTTTTTTAGATTTCAAAGTTCATTAAATAATTTAAAAATCAGGATTTTATTCTACTAATTTCCATGCTCCTTTCTCAACACAGGTGGTTGTGACTAAGTGAACCTGCACTCTTAAGAATATCACAATGGGTTGGGGCGCGGGAAACGGTTAATACGATGACGCATCGCATAGTAGGAGCGATGCACCTTAAACGGTGAGGTACAATTAGTAACACATTTGGCATACCTTGTTCACTTTACAAGTTTTACCGTTAACCCAAAAACTCACAAATTATTATTAATAGATCAATTTCTATTTTCTCAACCATCTACACTGTAAAAAAAACTTCAATTACTTTAGTTGAAGTTTTTTACAATTACCGTAGCGGAATGAATATTCAATCAAAAGTAGTTGAATTTTCAATCACAGTAAATGAAAAATGGTTGAATTTTCAATATATTTCTAACACTTTTGCCTGACATTTCCCTTACTTCCCTGACACGTGACCATCCTGATTAAGAATTATTTTATTATTTTCTATAAAAAAATATTCTATATTTTCTATATCTAAATTTTCTATTAAAATATTATAAATATAATAAATATAAATCTATAAAATATATTCTTAGATTTTCATTCTCGACGATACGTCTTCCCTATAAGATACTCTACGACAATATTTCATTGTCAGAAGTAGATTTTCTTATGACTATTGTCATGAATTATTACGGCCACATTCAATTCCTCGTAGGTCAATAAGATTGGCAATAGGACACTAATGTTATGTAATTACGCAAAATTTCTCCAAGAGCGCACAGCTGCATGGGTTTTCCATTCTTGGTGCAATATATAGTATATACATATATATATACATATTATGCATATATCAAGTTTAATTTCTATTTTTTCTTGAAAACGTATCGCTTTCACCAACCTGCGTGCCAGCGTGCGTCTTCGAGAGCAGCGAACGTTCTTCCGCCTTTCCTCAATTTTTCCACCTGAATCGAATTCTTCGTTATCGTCCCTTCCTCACAAGGTCGACAATATGTCCCAATTATTAAACTCTAGTTCGCGCATGTTCCGCGCACGAAATGACACTTCGAGCTTAAAACTCATATCACGAGTCTATCCTCAGCTGATTTTCTTTCATCATCGATTCAAACTCTCTATCATCGATGCTGCATCGCGATCCAACTGATAGTTGTACCTGATAACCACTATTATTATTTCTACCTGATTGCAACGTTTGTATACAATTTTTGTCACTGGGTTATATAAAAATTAGTGTTTTGAAATTAGAGTTTCGAAAGTGCTTTGTATTGTGACAAGTGGTTTGAAGGATTTCACAAATTCTTTGAATTGCTTAAAGATCTCTCGAAATTGTTTGAAAATCACTCTGAATTATTCGAAAACTACAACTCTCGCGAGGAAAAAAAATTGCAACTTTCACTGTTTTACAGCAGTTTTGATGAAATCACGATTCTTCCTGACTTGATTGATAGTGTCCTGCCAATGTAGATAAAGTACTATGATGAAAGCTCTGTTAAAACTTGAATAAAATAAAAAAGTATCCTCAATGCAGGAACATTTCTAAGGGACACTCACAGGAAACACATTTTTCATTAAACTGCACTGCACCCACTCCACTCTCAGTCGATAGTATTTCTTGAAATAAAAGGGCAATAAGAGTCTAAAAGAAAGATGGACTATAAATTAAAGAAGTTGGATAGTATTTGGAAAATCAAATGAGAAGAAAGGATTTTGGTTCCAGAAAATTGGTATTCAAATATACTTTCAATTTAAAATGGCGTGGAAAGTGTGGTCCTTTTTGAGTTTAAGAGGATAATTTATCGTGACGACATTTCGTTTCAAAATCATGATTCCAGGGATAAAATTTGACGAGCACTTTCAGGAGAAGATTGGGAAGGACGTTTCACTCGCGCACGTTGAATTGAGATGATCCGAAAGTCGAGCTTGCCAACCTCCTTGAGAGGAAGCGATCGTAAGACTAAAGTCGTCTGAGACTGGTAGCTGGTACGTGCATGCGTTTCTTATCCCTTCTGTCTCAACCAGAGAGTCGCGAGTAGGTATGCCCGGTGTCCCCTCTGTTGTCCAAAGAACTGAGACCTGAGGATTCGATCGATTGTTCGATCTTAAGTTCTTTCAAGGACTATTGGATTTAACAGGATATCCTTTAAAAATAATAGCTGATTTATCTCTCCATTAGTCAAACTCCATGTGGCTTCTCCAAGAACTCAATCTATCCAAGCTCTCAACAAAATTTCGCTTTCAAAATCCCATCACTTTTTCAAATTTTTTAGAACTACTTCTAAAAAAATTCAAGTCAATTCAATTCAGCTTCAAGAAGAAGAAGGAGCATTCTAAATCGAATAATTTTCGATTCGATTCGAATTCAGTTCGAAAAAATGTAATTGGAAATGAATTCCCTGATAATTTATAACAATCACAGTCAAGGATACAAAAGTCCTTATAAGGAAAGGCAGAGAATGTGATAAGATCCGAGAATACGCGTCCTTCGCAAGAGAAAACTGATCTGTAATAAGGACTCCATAAGGTGTTCAAAATTCTGGTGAGAAAAACCATAATAATTATCGAGCACTCTTAAAGAACAATAAAAACTTTGTAACAAGGAAGAAGTAAATTTTTTAAGAAATTGTAATAAAATTTCAGTAATATAGTAAAGATTTTACAAATTGTATCATTAGTCTAAAAAGATAGCTGTCTAGAAAATCATTTTTTCATCATAATTATTTGTACATTATCTAGTAATTTTAGTATTCCAGGATTTAAAGCTGCTAGTATCATAAGATCTAAATAGTTGTTATTATGTAACAATAACACATGTAGATCTAGTAGGAAAACTCTTTTACTTAAATTATATGCTTCAAACATCTATAATTTCGACAAGAGCAGCCGTAATTTTTCTTGAGCGTGATTGAGATGACGATTTTCAAGAAAAATACTTTTGTTCCTAATTCTCAAAGGCGTGGTTAACTAGAAAGTGCGTTTACAATAATGTTGCAGCACAGAGGGAATTCCTTTCCTAACTCCACCCACTGAATATCTAAAATATTATTCATAAGGAATGCTAAACATATTAATTTTTACTATACATATTAAATAACAAGCTACTCAAAGTAAATATCCTTACTCTTTCAATTTAATCCGCAGACTCCAGCTAAGACCCTAAAGCCGAGAGTTGAGTTCATAAGATTTCAGTTTAAGATTCTATTACTAGAGAATCTGGTCCTAATTTGCAAAATAAAATCAGAACATTTCTTGAATTCAAAATACTTTTTCTCCTTTGTTCATATCTATCAAAAACATTTAGAGATCCGGGTTCTTTGACAGGTTCATAATTCTTGGGAGTAGAGAGAGGAGACTGATCTCTCAATGACTAGTTCAAGGACTAAGTACCAAATTAGAGAAGGACCTCTTTGTTGAAATGTGCAGGAAAGCGGAACTTATAACTTTGACATGCGTGATAAAAAAAAAGCTATTAATATCGATCTTAAAAAAAAACCATAATAGTAATTCGAATTTGTTATCTTTTTTCTTCAAGAGTTTTAGGAGGCAGACACTAATTTCATTTTCATAAAGTTTGAGTCCTTAGTCAATTTAAAATCAAAGCTTTATAAATGAGAGATAATTTAGAAAGCAAATAAAAAAGAAGTAAGTTGTTCTCCTTGGGAAAGGCAATCTTAATTACACGCCCTTTATACCTACGACGAAGAAACTGACCTCAATATTTAGAGAAGCGATAAAAATTGTCTCGCCTTTGTCCCTTTAGTCGCGTGTCATAACGAGAGAAGTCCTCTTTATCCGCCCCTAAAATAACCGCCATAATCGTAATTGCTGAAACGATACTCTCACTTTCATTCGAATCCCGTAACACAATGGACCAGAAATTGAAAGATGGAATGGTGAAACGAACATATTTATATCCTGCGAATCATTAAAGTAGTGTTAATGGAAATGTCCCCCTAATTACACACTACACTCAGCTAATATATAAAAAAAAGTCTTCGAACCTCTAATTACACAAACTCCTCACTAAAGAATCATTAGCTGACTGAAAAGATAAGTAACTTAAAATCAAGTATGTATAGTAATGATACCTCTTCATGGTTTATTACCAAATCAAAATATTCGGAGTATGGAATGTAGAGAAACTTCTTGGATCACTAAAATTGCATCATCAGATTTTACACCTCAGAAATAACAAGTAGAGTGCTTTCTGTGATTGACAAAAAAAGAAAAGAAGATGAAAGTTCTATAATTGAAGATTGCACTTAGATAATGAATCGGTAATAAAATAAATCATTTGAATTACTGATAGGTATTTTAACTTTTGAAAAAGTCAAACTTGAATCTAGGAAGATACTCAATATCCAGTGATTGAAAGTCTAGAGTTGATGCAACTCAAGAAATTACACCCTTCTAATCTGTAGCTTGATTACGGTGATTTGAATTTATTTTATGGATGTCTATTATTTTATCTCCTAATATGGTTTATGTGCTCTTAAATGAAAAGCTATTTCCAAGAATCAAACTATGTTTTTGACATTCCAAGAAGCTCCTTTCTTTTTTATTTAAATAAATAAATAAATAAATAAATAAATAAAACATCATGCCCCCAGTTCGATTGAATGGAATTAGATTTTTAATTTTTCACAAAATTGAACTGTTTTCTCTCTGAAGCGTGTCGTGCGTGCGCGCAAGAATGAAAGTATACGAAAGTAGCGAGTGCGAAAGGTCCAGTTCGAAATATTCCAATAACGAAATCAACCGATTATGCGAGATAAAGTGTAGGTGTGGCCCCTGGTCCGGACCAAATTTCAGCAATCACATAATATAACAGCGACACTGAGACAAAAGTACATGCCAAAATCGCGATACGATCGGTCAGATTGTCAAATTTGGCGGCTCGTTTTATCACCTTTATTTTATCGACTCCGCTTTATTTTTATGCTTTTTAACTTTTGTTTTCGGCTAAAGAAGTCTTTATTCTCCACCTATGACCTCCATTTCTTTTATTATGAAATGCCCACTGGTTTCGAAACGATTTTTGAGTTTTCTGCAGTTGTATCAAAATCTGATTTCTTCATTTATTCAGTTTGCTTCCGTAATAATTTCTTATTTATATTTTATAGAAAAGATGACAACGATTTGAATAAATTCAGGGGTTGAAGACGAAGAACAAAGATTGTTAATTGAGTTTGCAGATTTTGGGTTCGGATAATGAACTGGCTTCTTAAATTTCTAATTTATCAATGGCATTTAAAATGTAAGAAAAATTCTCTTAATGAGATAAAAAAAATGTGTACGAACCCGAGAACAGCGATGGAAAAATGAGCCGCTTGGCCTTCATGACACTTCGGTCGTTCTCATAAGAATCGACAGAATTCATTTCAACGGCATTCATGTCAGGTCTGAGCAATTAACGTCAGGATCCGCTATCTCACGTCTGTTACCTCCTTGTTTTCTATTGATCCGAATGTCACCTGAAAAGAAAATTAATTGTTATTGCAACTGCATGAAACGAACAGAAAAAAGGGGTTACAAAAAGCAAGGACATCTTGTTAAATCAAGATATCTATTTTAACATATAAACGAAAACGCTAATTGTTCTTTTAATTAAAATATTTTAAATCCACTTTTATAAGTTGCTTTAAATTATTCTTCATTAATTCCTTAATAACTAAACTACAACATTTGGAAATCATCTCTAAACTTGAAATCTTTCACCTTTAAGAAAATATCCAAGATATAAGTGAATTGAAATTGGTATTTTTTTGTGAGTCAATTATCCTGATCATTTTAAAATACACTAACGAGGAAATAATGACATGGTTAAAATTCCATTCTTGGGGGCCCGATTGAAAAAGAATTACCGTTTTCTCAACGAGTTCCTACAACATTTCCTTTCATTGTCGTATCTGGGTTCCATACTGCCGTGTGCACAATTCGCGAGGTTGTCTTAAAAAAATGATAAGTACACACTAATAACTGGAGTAGAATTATGTAAGCTCTAAGTTGTAGTGGGTGGCCGCCTTTCTCTAAAGCAAGGGTCCAAGTATTTGTAGAACTAAAGCAGCTGAATGTGACAACGGGCGAAACCAAGCCTTTTAATTGCAAGTCCCTTTTTCAAGACCCAGAGCCCTTATCAGTTGTCTTTACCACCTGCTGAAACCAATTCAAGCGAGCAATTCTCGATATAATCGAATCAGAATGCTCATTGGAAAACAAACCTATCTGATCAACTCGGTCGGAGCAATCATTCATTTCTTTCGATTTAGTTCCGAAGAAAAAAAAATACACTAAAATACTAAAAAATTACATTCAAGCATCCGAAAAATTCAAAAACAGTCATGAGAGTCATATGGTATATATAAATTGTTACACAGTTTAATTGACCACATAAAATTTGTTTATACCTAAAACCTTGGGAAATCCTTTCAAACCTTTTAAAATCTTCAAATTTGATGTACACTCAAAAATCGAATGATCAACCCCTAGGTGTCTAAATTATTCAAAAAAATGTTTAATTAAAAATAAAAGTATGTTTAATTAGTGCTTTGTTTTAATATCCAGACTTTCTAGACAGAGCAGAATTAGTTTCCAGCTGTGGTTCTTTTTATTATTAGTATCAGGAGGGTTATCGTTACACAATTCAGAGGCTGCAGGTATGCTGAGTTGGATTTGAGATGTGTAGGAGTTAAATGAGTGTGTATTCGTGCTACCAGAATGGACATGCACGACAATAGTAACGGCTCTCATACAGGAACACCTATGCCCCTTGCATACATTACGAGGCCATGTCGTAACCGACCTGACCACGAGTGACCATACGCATATATTCTCAAGAGCACCAAAGTGTGCGTATGTGATTAGAGTGCATACCAGTACATATGGCCGTTCCCTTTTATCGTTTCTTATGATAACGGTCCCATGAAACTACCACACGGATATGATTGTCGTAACAACCAACTTTTAATAATTACACGAGCGAGAATAGGCTTTTACCTCCTTTTTTCAACTTGAGATAATGCTCGCCATTCGACTTTTGCGAGAAGATATGAATCGAGGGGAATTCTGTAATTATAAAGTCACTGCGCTTTCAGAACAGGTGTTTAGTCAGTCCTCCCTTTCAATTTTTACATCTTCAAATTCCCATTGATTTCCAACTGAGATCCAAGACCTGAAATCAACAAATAAAATTAGAATCATATTGCAACGTACTTCTTCAGGTGATATTCTTTTTTCAAGTATGGGTTCATCTTTACCTTCATTATTGTTCTTAAGAGAGAAAACTTCTTCCCTTTCCAAAGAGATCAAGGATCTTTGACCTTGATCTTTTGAGACGATTTCTTTTTATATTTTCCAAGATTTTTTAACGATGTCCGGCTAAAAGTGATCTATGACTTCTTATACTTATTCGAAACAAGTCCGCTTTTGGCTAAGAAAAAAAAATTATGAAACTTTTGAGGATCCATTTCCAAAGTGGAGTCATCGTTATTAGGTATTTTGGCATTGAAATGATTTGGGTTTTTACTTTCAAAGAATATCAAACCACAAGAAGGAGACACGCAAGCTATGACGTAGGGTAAAATTTATCCACATAAATTATTTCACTAGGATTAACGTCTGACAAATTAAGGAATAGTTATCTCTTCATGCTTTCGTTTTCATAGAAATTTGCGCAGGTACACCGTCTTCGTCACATTTTTTTTAAACGAACCAACATCTTTCATTGATGTTGAAACTATAAATTGATTCGAATTTTACTTAATGGTAATTTGAAATCCTGCCAATCATTGGACATCCTTTTAAGACAATTTGCATCGAATTATAATTTTTTGTATACGCCAATCCCCTCGAGGGATTCACTTTCTTTTACCTGATTAGGAAAATTCAATTTTAAAACTAATTTTTTTAATTCTTAGCAAGACTGGCTTATATATTCTACTTCCCTTATATTTTTATTACATATTATATTATACTTACTATTATTATATTAGTACAGAAAATATAAAAATAAAATGAAGTTTCAGAATGGAACAAGTAATTTCTTAAGGAAAGTATTTTGTTAAGGTAAACAGCGAAATCGCATTAAATTTTGAAATCACTCTACAATTCAGTAAACCAAGCCTACAACTGTGAGGGCTACCTTGAACCCCAGCACCTTTGCAACACATATACGAACGTTCTAATTAGTCCTGATAGCTCGGGATAGGGTAAAAGGAGCAATATAGCGCGAAGGACGGCCAAGAGATAATCGGGATAACAATCTCAATTATAGAATTACAATCTCACTGTTTACGTGTATGTTTCTTGTTTTCCTCTTTCAAAATCAATACCTAGATGGCATTGATCGGATCATGATTTTCCATCAGCTTTTAATTTCTTGTAATATTTTGAATCTCTTATAAAAATTAAATCTTGAAAATCTTCTAAAATACACTAAAAAAATTAAGGTTAATAAACAAAAATGATTTTCTACAAGAAGAAATGTAGAAAGCCATTACGTAAGGAACGGGCGAATTTCTTGCACTATCGAGTCTTTGAGAGCAGTCAGTACTTTGAAAATTCGTTTCGAGCTAAGAAAAGAAAATACCTCTTTAGCGAAAAAGTTGTAGGTACCTCTACAAGATTTGCGCGTGATGTAATTGACATACCAATTGACGCAGCTGTCTACTTTTTACATTGTTATGTGTGAAAGAAAAAGCCACTGTTCGGTCGTGCGGCTTGAAAAGAATGAAAAAAACATTAAGATATTCAACCTCTTAAAATGCACTCCACCACTTTTCCCTCAAAAGAACAGAATGAAAGTCAGGCTCTCAAACTATCTTTAGGATTTTAGAAATTATTTAAGCCTTAGAATTGAAAAGGAATATCATTTTAAAATATTATACTTTTAAATCCTCCGAATTATAAAATACAAATTACCCATGTTTAAAAGAGATCTATGTATTTTTGAAAGTGCTTGTAAAATAACTGATGATTGTAAAAGAGATTAAGTTACAAAGCGAAAGCATTTATGAAAATTCGAATTGACTAAAAGACGTAAAATCAATTCAGTGGCTCTGGGCGGCTGCTAACAGCCTACGTTCTTTTTGCTAATGCTTTGTTATCATTTGTTCTGCGAACGATATAATCACCGGTTATGCGTGACAGTTTGTTGGTAGGCGGTTGGCACAGACTTTTACTTCAGCCAATCGGCGTCGCTTGCCGATAGTTCGCAACCAGACGCTCTAGTTTCGATAAAAGGCCATTGGGTAATCGATAATGACCGAGGCGAAGTTAATGCGAACAGCTACCTGAGAACAATTTCGTCCGCGCGACGTCGTCCTTTCAATTCATGTATGTATCAAACATAACAACTCACAATTCCCACCAACCCATCCTAAAATAAATTTTATGCTTTATTATCATACTTTATTTATACAAAAACTGTTTTATAATTTGAGAATTTTCATTAAAACTAACTAGGTTGCTCTTCTTTTTTGGACTTTTCATTCATATTTTCTAGCAGATCATAATACTTCGTCAATGAAAATTACACAGAGGAAATTAATACATTATCAATACTTATCTCAAGTTTTGACAACAGGTCCAGCATCTTTATCTTTGAGATCAATGATAACCTGCGAAATTCGTTTATTTTTTTTTTTAATTCTTTGGACATGCTTGAATAGATATATTTTAATTTTTCTGAACTAATTGAGTAATTAAGTAATTGATTGATTGGTTTAAAAAAATACATATCAGTTATCAATACGTTAAATAGAATTATCTGGTTCATTAAAATCCAGAATTTCATTAAGGTAGTTAATCGCTTTCAAAGAATGATTTTCTAGTCAAAGAAAAATTAGCTTACCTTTCCAGAAGATTTCTTATCAGTGATCGACTTCATCGCCTCATTAATTTTATAAAGACCAGCTATTAAGGAACATGATGGTTTGATAAGTCCCTCCTCGAAATGTGATAGGACGTCCTCGCCAGCTTGACTGAATTAGGATAATATGGAATATAATAATACCTACGGATAAAAAGGCGTTACGGGGTACGCGAAATTACAGACCATGTCTCTTACCGATATAATTCATGGTTATTCTTCCTATACTCTCGAAGGTTGATTCCCGTGACGCTGAAACCACTCTCTTTATTATCAGCCTGCGATTCGCCTTTCGTTTCGGCAATACCAGCGATGACTACTTTTCCTTCGAAACAAAACTTGCATTTGAGTGATTATACCTTTTATACATGCAATAATTTATTAAACACAATCATATTTAAAGCACACCTTCACGCGATAAATACTGGACTACTGTCGCAAAATTATCGTCTCTCAACATGTCCTTTGAGAGAGTTTCGGTTTTATAAATATTCGTGAAGCTGAAAATATTGGGAAATATTAATTTTTACTTATCTTGATTTTTCGATGTTCTAAAATAATTCCCAAACTAGGTTCTATCTAGATAAGAAATAAAATCAAACCAACCAGTTTAACATTTTTTTAAAACGTTCACCGTCTTGACCCTTGAAAATGTCTTTGATATCTAATTCCTCAGCAATGTCTTCAATTTGATTTATCAACTTTTTCTCGCTGTACTTAAATGCTGCGAATGCTCCTTTTTCTTCTCTGACCAGAGTCGCTGTTTCTTCTGTAGCGCAAACTGCAATCGCCTGGAACAAGATTAAATAAATAAAATATTCATAAAGATGAGAAATATAATTTCAATGATTTTGAGAAGAAAACCTTGGTTCTGTAAACATTTGTAGCAACGTCAACTGCAGCCAGACCAGCGCCTCTTAATCCAACATTAATTAATGTTGTATCATGTTCTTCGAGGGCTCCACAGTGTTCGAAACCGATTAAAGCAGTCATGTAGTTTTCAAGTAGACTTACAGCGTCTATCGATTTTATCGACGATGGTACTTTCCAAATATCCTGTGATGAAAATAAATAAAAACCATGTAATAATGTATTCTTCGTTCGTCTTCTGCTTTGAAATATTTCTTTTAAAAAACTTACATCAACATCAACTATACATTGCTCTGCAAAACCACCAAAGCGTTCTTTATTTAAAGCAACCACTTTGTCACCGACTTTGTAGCCAGCTTTCTCAGCCTCTGGTCCGACTTGAATAAGCTTTCCAGCTAGTTCATATCCAAGAACAAGAGGTAGGTTGAGTTCAGAGTTATAAGAGTTTTCACTGAGAAGTACGTCTGGTCCGTTAAAGGCACAATAATTTACATCGATAAGTACCTATGCAAATTTCGTAACTTATAGTGACTTTAATAAATAGGTAAAATCTTTCGTGATTAATTACAAAATTGTATGATTAAATGATGAAAAAACAAATAAAGAGAAATCTATAAATCATTAATATTGTCGATTCAAGTTTATTTATTTACAACTTAATTAATTACGTACCTTTCAACAATTTAATTATTTTTATAATGGAAAATTTAATGAAGCTCTCAAATTTGGTGTTTTCTCAAACAATTTGGTAATTCGTAAAAACACTATTTAAAAAATTCAATAATTTCCAAATATATTACCATATTCGTGATTTATACACTCGACAGCTTAGAAACTTCTAAATAATTTATGTAGAATAACGAGTTACACTTACAAAGCATAGGATGAAAGTTGTCCTTATTTTAAGTTTGCGAAAAATAAAATACGAGCATTTCTTAATTCACATAAAAATTTTTGAATTTCGAATACTAAACACATAAAGTGTCATTTTGGTCTCTACTTTATGTCAAAAACATAGAATTCGATGTACAGCAATTTTTATAGAATAAATTATGAGGCAAAACAAAGAACGTTGAAACAATAAATAACGAAAAAATAGAAGATATGAAATGATGATAAATAAACAAATTAATTAGATTCCAGTTGAAGTATGCACTTACCTCATTGGATTTAAGATATTTAGGGGATTCCGAATTTTCAATAACCAGAGGAGCTCCATACTTTTTAAGTACCGCAGATTGTATCATACCCGGCACTGGCTCCGGAATTGTTGTCGAAGAATCCTCGACATTCTCTTTTTTCTGAGCCAATTTTCCATTGAATCTGACTGTGACAACCGAATGCATTGATTTTTTAATACTTTTAACACAAAAACGCGATGTTAATTGTCTTCCTAACACCGACATTGTTGATTTATTATTTAAAAATACGTCGCAAAAATTGAGATTCGGTACTTGCAAAAAAAAACAATCGTAACCTCTTCAACTACACAAATCACAAACTCTTATTGACAGCAAAAGACACCGCGAAATAAATTATCTCCGTCTGGCGCATATTGTTTACAATTGTTTAGATTAATTTAAGGTTTATAATCACTTTAAATGTAAATATAATTTGCGGATAAATATAAATTAAGGACAGAATTTATAAGGGAAGAACGAAACTCTTTGAAGATGTGAAGTATGTAGTGAATTGTAAGTGCTGCCACCTTTCGAAAATTGTATTGCTTGTACGCGAAAATACTTTTTGAAAAATATTTGATTTTACTATTTTCAGTAAAGAAAAAGGCTCCTGCATTAGATAACAGAGATTACAGTCTCCTGAGTACAGTAAATTTTAGAGTTGAAGTTTTGAATAAATTACCTTTACAAGGAGTCTTTGAAGAGCATTTTTGTACATAAAATAAAATTCAGCTTTGAAAAAATTCTGTATCAGTGCTGCCAAACAAAAGTTGGCCATCTGCGCGCGCAGCACACGTTGGCTTCCGGCTTCAGCTGGAGAAATTATGTCAATTGGTCAAAATTTGGCGCGCGATTCAAAATCGAATTAATTTAATTCGATTTTTAATCACGCGCCACATTACAGCCAATGGCTGTAATGCCAACTTTGGGGGTGTATCAATCGTCTACCAATGCCAATTGTACATACCAATTGCCGCATTGCCGGCTATGCGTGTGTACACATACATAATCTTGTACCAATAATGACAACATAAAATGTAATTTTGATTTTAAACAATTTCGAGTAAAAAATACTATAAGAAGACGCACTTAGTTACTAAAAAGGAGGAAATTATTTCTTTACGTATTTCTGACCTTATAGCAGTAAGTATTTAACATTTTGAACGATATTTACAATTTTATATGTTTATTTTCAAAAACTTAACCTCATTTTTTGTAAGCATGGTATTTAAATTTTACATTTTAATTATTTATTTAATTTAAAATATACCTAATGAGAAGGGAATTTTTAGGTCATAAATATTTAAATTATTGAAAATGTTTTCAGTTAAATCGAAATTGAAACAATTTTTTATTTTATAACTTCTTTTTCAGATCATGTGGCCTCTTGTTTTCGGAATAATTAAACGCTACGTTCCAATAGTTACATTTCCAGTTGCTTTAGTAGTGGGTTTTATAGGTTATCAAATAGAAGGGAAAATATCTGGAAAATATACACCTTCCACACCATCAATTTCTGAACAACGCATGAACCGAACATTAGAAGCAGTCTCTTCAGAAAATGAAAAAGCAAAACCGAATGTACATCATCCACTAGAAGTAAATTTGTCACCGTCTTTACAGACTACGCAATAAAAAATGGAATGCTATAATATTTAACAACGTATTCTATGTACGATTAAATACAATTTAAGGAAATGTAATCCTATTTCAGAAGAATCAGACTGATCAAATTTATAATTTTCTTAAAATCTATTGTGATTTACAAAATGCGATTAAAAGTAAGTGTTAATATGTACGTACTATAGTTTGTAATCAAATATAATGAGATTGAATGGAGATCGAGTTCTTTATTTTAATATCTATTATCTATTTTTTTCGGGAACTGTTCATTGAATAAAGTTAATTTTTTACATTTTCTATGTTCTTGCGGCAAGAGTGCGCCACGTGACACGTCATGTCATCGATCAGAAATACAGAAATTGGAGCAGAGCGAGCATATTAGGAAGTAGATTTTTGCAACTAAATTATTGTGACTGATAAAAATACGAGTCACTTTTTCGAATATTATTTAAGATGGGCACCCACGAAGAAGAGGATATTGACGATTTACGATCTACAGTTTACACTTTTCCTAGTAGCGTACAAGCAGTGATAGAACAGGTTAGAATTTTCTGTTTAATCTGCTGTCAAAAATTTGACATTTGATGTTCTAATTTCAAAAACGTTTTTTTAGAATTGAAAATAACAAAAGAATTTACATATTTTGGGTTCTAATTAATGGAAATCAGGATTTAGTCTAATTCCAAAAATATTAAAATATCCAATATTTTTTGAGTAGAATAAAAAGATTTTTGAGATATTTAAATTATATTTTTCAGGTTTTACCTAGTAGCGATCCTCTTGATCAACCGAATTTTAACACAGTTGACTACATAAATTCGCTTTTTCCAACTGAACAATCTCTTTCTAACATAGACGATGTTGTTAGTAAAATGGAGTATAAAATTTGCTGCATAGACAAAGAAATTCGTTCTGTTGTTCGTGGACAAACAAATGTTGGTCAAGATGGAAGAGCAGCTTTGGAAGATGCACAAAAAGTAATAAAGCAACTTTTTGTTCATATTAAAGATATTAAAGACAAAGCTGAACAGTCTGAAGAGACTGTAAAAGAAATTACAAGGGATATTAAACAACTCGATTTTGCAAAAAGGAATCTCACTTCTTCAATTACGGCTTTAAATCATTTGCATATACTCGTAGGTGGAGTTGATAACTTAAAGTATGTATTTCTATTCAGAAATAGTAATTAATTATATTAAATTTAAATATTTTATATATATATATAGATTAAAAAAATATATTTAAAAGAAAAATAATTTGATTTCAGAGTTCTAACACAGAAAAAACAATACGGTGATATTATTTTGCCTTTACAAGCTATTATGGAAGTAATGAAACATTTCAATAATTATATGGACATTCCACAAATAAAACAGTTATCTGACGAAGTGAGTTAAATAACTTTTATATTTAATTATTCCTTAAAGTATTTACTATCCGGTTATGTATTTAAAAAATAATTAAACGACAGGTTCGACAAATTCACGTTGAATTAGCTCAACAAATAACTTCAGATTTCAAGGAAGCATTCTCAGGTCAGAATCCAAAACATTTTGCTCAACTAACAGACGGATGTTTAGTTCTCTCTGTTTTAGATCCAAAAGTAAAGTAAGTTCAAATCCCTCAACTATAAAAATATCAATAATATTTAAAAATAATCAAAAAAATACCTTCCATAAACTTTACTCTTAGGAAAGAACTTCTCACCTGGTTTGTGGGAGTTCAACTCCAAGAGTATGCACACCTCTTCGACGAGAATCAAGACTTTGCCTGGCTTGATAAAATCGATCGCCGCTATGCTTGGATAAAGAAACATCTATTAGATTTTGAATCGAAATTTGGAACCATATTTCCTCTTGACTGGGAAATATCCGAACGCATTGCCGTACAATTTTGTCACGTAACACGTGACGATCTCGCTAAATTAATGCAGAGAAGGCGCTCAGAAATCGATGTCAAATTATTACTATACGCGATTCAGAGGACTACGAATTTCGAAAACTTGTTGGCCAAACGATTTTCTGGAATCACTCTTGAAAGTCCTGACGCGAACAGTAAAAGTATTGTTCCTTCTACTCCAGTGGATGAAAATGAAATTCCCGGAAATCCGTTTGAGGAGAATAATGAAAAAGTAAGGAAAATTTAATGAAAACAATCAAGGGAAATCGTAAATGTAACAAAATATAAACCTTCTTTTGTCAATTCTAGCAGACTGAAAGTCAAAAACCACCAACCTCACCTTTTGCAAATTTGATAGGAAGATGTTTTGAACCCTATCTGAATATTTATATAGACAGCTTGGACAGAAATCTCTCGGATTTATTAGAAAAATTTGTCACAGAGTGTAAAACTCAGCCACCTGGTTCAAAAGATTCGAATGGTGTTGAAGGTCCGAGTACTGTTCTTTCATCTTGTGCGGATTTGTTCATTTTCTATAAAAAGTGTATGTTACAATGTACTCAACTCAGTACTGGATCTATTATGTTAAATCTTGCGGAGACCTTTCAAAAATATCTTCGAGAGTATGCCGTAAAGGTTCTGCAAAATAATTTGCCCAAGTGAGTTAAATCACAATTGACAACTAATATTTTAAAAATTGTAATCTTCGAATTTAATTAAAATCTGTTTGTGTTGGTTTAGAGTTGGAGGAAGTGCAGGCATTGGTACGAGTATGAGCAACATTACAAGAGACTTTCGAGACTTATCGACAGCCGGACTTATACAAAACTTCCAAAGCTTTTTAAAAGAAGGGGAAAATACGAGATTTAGTAAAGAGGAACAGTCGCGTATTTGTTGGTGAGAATTTTTAAGTGTACATTTTGAAGAGGCACATTCAAGTAGGCATATTAATTTAAATTCTTTTTTCAATGTCAATACTATTTGTTTCAGTATTTTAACAACCGCAGAATATTGTCTAGAAACGACTCAGCAATTGGAAGAAAAACTACGAGAGAAGACTGATAAATGTTACGCGGAAAAAATTAATTTATCTCAGGAACAAGATATTTTCCACAAGTAAGTCCCTAAATTTATAGTCGTTTTCGTATAATACAAAAAAACTTTATGATTTATTTTATTTTAGTGTAATTTCAAATTGTATTCAACTACTAGTTCAAGATTTAGAATCAGCTTGTGAATCTTCCTTAACTACTATGATTAAGGTAAAATAGTCTTCAATTTTCTTGATTGAAATAGTCAGAAAACCCTTGTATAATTTTAATTTGCTATTTATAGATGCAATGGAGTTCTATTGAAAGTGTAGGTGATCAAAGTGCTTATGTTAGTAATATAGTAGCACACCTGCGTCAAACGATACCTGTCACTAGAGACAGATTAGCGTCTTGCAGAAAGTATTTTACCCAGCTATGTGTAAAGTTTGCCAGGTACGAGAAAATATTTTTCAGAAGAATATTTAACAATCATTTTGCTCTAATGCGAAGCTTCCTCAAGTTTTTAATTTGATTCTCAGTTCATTCATTCCGAAACTAGTGCAACAATTGTACAAATGTAAACCGCTGAATACAGTAGGAGCTGAGCAATTATTATTGGACGTACACATGCTTAAAACTGCCCTTTTGGAACTTCCATCAACTGGTTGCCAGGTTCAAAGAAAACCTCCAGCCACTTATACAAAGGTATAGATTTCAGATTTTCATTTAATTCTTTAATGAATACCAAAAGTTGGAATCACCTCAATTATGCAATTTAAACAAATTATAAAACCTTGCAGATAGTTGTTAAGGGAATGGCTAAGGCAGAAATGATCTTGAAGATTGTGATGTCTCCCACGGAAAACTCAAGTGCCTTTGCCGATCAGTGCAAAAAACTACTTCCAGATCTTCAAACCCCGGAATTCCAAAAGATACTAGACATGAAGGTACTTTTGTTTTAAAATAATTATTTAAATTTTTACATTATTACTCATTCTATATTAATTGAATAACAACTTTTTAATTAGGGTCTTAGAAAAACTGAACAAGTTCAGTTAATGGAGGAATTTAAGCAAAGAGGAAATTCAGAAGGATATGCGGACTCGAGAAATGTTGTTCAAGATAGTCCTGAACACGAAGCTGGCAGAATTAAGAGATTGGAGAAACTCATTAAGAAAAGGATCTGAACTCGCAATACAAATGTGAAACTTATTTGTAAAATATACAATCTGTAGATATTCGTAAATAAATATAGTAACTTAATATTTTACGAAAATTTCCGTGTCATTTTAAATTGTTTTTAAGTTAAAAAAAGAAAAAGAGAATGATTAAATCTTTTCTTGTTTGTATGGAACTTGGAATACACGAATATCTAATTCATAATCAAATACTCAAATGTTGTTACAAATATTTATTGGTTGGCCAGAAATACCCAATATGAACAGTTTAACCTTGCTTTTGGGCAAGTTCCTTAGCCTTAGCTTTCTCAAGTTTCGTTATCCTGGCAGTAGATTTGCTACCAAGAAGACCACCTCCCCAGTGACGTCTGATCTCATCATAACGATCATTGAAGTTCGTCTTGATCGCTTCAACAACCTTTGTGAAGTTGGCTCTATCACCAGAATCAACCTGAAAAAAGAAATTCAAAATCAGATGTAAGCAAATTACAGATTTAGTTACAAGTTAATTAAAAATTTATGTATTATCAGTTAAATACTTTATAATATCATGAACAATCATTGGATTGGCTCTAGTATTCTTCATCATGTTAAATATTTTTTCTTTTAAGGGCATATGATACATTACCATAAGAGAAAATTAGTTAAACCAATTATACATTCATAATAATAAATATTTTTAGCAAATAAGAGTCAATAAACCTTCGTCTACATGAAACGCAGGTTTATTGACTAACTTTTATTAGCTAAAAATATTTATTATTATGAATGTATAATTGGTTTAACTAATTTTCTCTTATATTAAAGTATCACGTGCCCTTAATTATTTTTATAAAATAAAGATAAAAAATAAATTACCTGTGTAAGAGCAACTGCCGTGCATGTTTTTCGCCTAACGAGTCTTCCCAAACGAGCTTTGCCTTTTACGATGCAGTAGGGAACTCCCATCTTTCTGCAAAGAGCTGGCAGAAATAGGACAACCTGAAGAAAACATTGAATACTTAAATATCATCCACAAAAAATTTGGTAATAGTCTACTTAAAGAAGTTTTATTCTCAGAGTCAAATCTCATCCTCTGAACAAAAACAACTTTCTGTTTTTGCCCTCAGGTGAAGAAATTCTAGCATCATTGAAATAAAATATTATAGATTCAAGATTTAGTTTAAAAAAATCATGTTCTGAATTCAAATTTACCTCGATGGGGTCGACGTCATGGGCGATAACGACGAGCTGAGCTTTCTTTTGCTCGACAAGGGTGGTGACAGCATTAGCTCCACTTCGGATAACATTTGGTCTCTTGGTGGGCGTATCTTCTTTTTTGGCAGCCTTCTCTTCAGCTCTTGCCTTCAACCTCTGCTTTTTGGCAATGGCAGATTCGGGCCTGTACTTCTCCAAAATTTTAAACAGTTGAGTGGCTGTTTGTTTGTCAAGGGTCTGTGTAAACTGGTTAATTGGAGGTGGAACCTTCAATCTCTTGGCAAGGACAGATTTCTGTCTTTGAATACGAATGTACTTGGGCCATTTGACGAATCGGCTCAAGTCTCGGGAGGGCTGAATGTCTTGGCCTAAAATTTAAAAATTCATGGCTGTGAAATTTAATTAAATGTCTTAAACATTACATTATGAAGCATACTTATTACAGAGAAGTAAAATATAATTTAGAGGATTTTCAACTTACCGATACCAAAATTACGAGTTCGTTTTTCGAAAAGCGGGTTTGTCTGCTTTTTCTGTTCAACTTTCTTCACTGCTAAGGGGGCAGCAGCTACTTTCTTTCCTACCTTCTTCTTCGGCTAAAATGAAAAGAAAAATTTGTAATGAAATGAAATGAAAATACTTATCCAAGGTAACCTAGAAAATCGGCAATGCTCTTTTTAACTAATAATAAACAAAGGAAATAAATTGCCATTCTTCTAAAATGTATTAACATATACTTGATACAAAGAAGAAACATAAAAAGCCACTAAAAATGTACATTTAATAGATTTAATATCAGTAAGCTTTTTTCTCTATAACAGAAATTTGAGGTTAAGTTTTGCTAATGAGACCTTATTCTTCCCGTGTGCAATTACTATTATATTAATTGCATTTGCTACTAAATTTTGATAAGTTGTTAATTAAAGCCTTTTTTTGGAGTTACAATATTATTATATTAAGAAATCATAAGAAAACCTGGTGAAGCTCTCGCGACAAATACGGTGAGATGCTAATTTTCCACCTTCCATATTTCTATCATATAAAAGATTGTGGAGTAAATATATATTTTACAATAAAATAAAGAGCATTTACCTTCTTTTGCACCATTATTATTGATGAATATCCAAGGGATTCCTTGGAACTTCACAGATTTAAAAGAAGAAACCACGTTGCCAAGAACGCAACGATGGAGGCCAAACGTGAAAAGAATCTTTCTATTTTTTACATCAGCGCCATCTCTCTTGTGATGACGTCAGAACCATCAGAGTTTTTATATAAAACTTGTGATTGGTTGATTTCCGTTAAATGCGTAACATTATTGGTTGGTTTTATTGGAACTATCCTCCTTCTGGTTCTGGCTAACCTAAAATCTGCGAATCTGTCAAATGTCAAAATGTCAGGATGTAAACTCTTTACAAACACGCAATTAGAAATACTTTAATCTAATTTTGTTGAGTCAACGAGGACAAAATAGTTTATTATAACTTAATTTGAAAATCTAAGTTAAGTGTTTTTTTCGGAATAAAGGATAAACAATTTGTGATTTATTTTATACTGATATACGAGAATCAAAAAATGGATACTTACGTTACTACTGAAAGCAATTTACAAAACGTTAATTCAGCGTATTTTGCATGTTCGATTTGTGGAGACAGTTTTATAAGCGAAAAGCAATATTATGGACACTTAAGAATTCATAAAGGAGAATTTCTATGGACTTGCGATCAATGTCCGGAATCTGATGTCAAGTTTGATTCTCAAGCAAAATTGAACACTCATAAGAATTTGTATCACAACATTGTCAGGTAAATAAATAAATTTATTCAAATCTTTATACTTAATGGCAATATTTGAGTGTATTCATCCTATTATTTTGATGGCTATATTATTATTTATTACTTTTTATCAGGCCTTTTAAATGCCAAGAATGTGGTTTAGTATTCGATCGAGCATCTCAATTGGAATATCATCAACGCAGTGTTCATTTGGGCGAAAAGTCTCATATTTGCCAAATTTGTGAAAAAGGATTCTTTCGCAAAACAGACTTACGTACTCATTTAAATATACATCTTGGAACTGATGTCAGCATTTGTGAGATTTGTGGAAGAAAATTTAACCACGTGTCGAACTTAATTAGACACACTAGAACTCATGCTGGTAATGAATTATTATGTAACTTTCTCCCTCTTAATTTCAGTCTTGGATAAACATTTTTTTTCATATTTGCACTTATAATTTTTCATAGGAATCAAACCATATCCTTGCACTATTTGTGGTAAGCGATTCACTCAAATAAGTTCACTGGCGAGACACAAAAGAATTCACGACAAAAGAAAAAAAGAGGATGATAATAGTTCGAAAGATACTCTCAATAACGGTGAAGCTAATTTAAAAGAACTTGTATCGGAACACAGTGAGGTAAGTAAATATCTAATCGTTCTGTAATTATTTTATTATCAAGTCCTGAATCATTTTTTAAGGGCAAATTTTTATTTTTTATTATTAATTCCTATAATAAAAAATTTCATATTTTCAGATCGCGAAAGACATTGGAACGATTGAAAGAAAAATTATAAAGAGACAACACTACTGTAAAGTTTGCGGAGAGAGTTTTCAGTTTGCTCTTCTCTTGAGGAAACACGAAAAGGAACACATCAATAGTTCTATAGCTTTCGATTGTAAAAATTGTAAAAGGGTAAGACAGAATTTACCAAAAATTGATGTTTAATTTTATTTTCAAAAGAATAACGTTCATCAATGAATATTTTTTACAGGAATTTGATAACTCTGAGGATATCAAGGAGCACAGTTGTAGTGGTGGGATCTGTAGAACGAAAATAGAAGGCAAACCCAACAGAAGTAGACCAAAAACTAAACAAATAGTCAATCCGAGTAATGTCCATAAAGAAGTGGAAAATACTTTTCAAACTGACTCAATATCCACAAAAGATTTAACACAAGAACTTAGTGGTGGGGATCAAACTATGGAAACTGTATTCTATGTTGCATCAGAACAGGTAATGTAATTTTATCTGTGCATAAATGTTTTGAATAATATAAAGTAGAATTTACGTTATATTATTAAAATGAATTTCAGATGGCGCATATTAATGTAGAGGAATTAGAAGAAGTATCTTCCAATTTATTGCGGGATCATATTTTTGAATTTGCAAATATTTCTGACTCATTCAATATTTCTACCAACGAGAATGTTGATTTAGGAATAGAAGTTAGCGGTCTGGATACTTACTCGGATGTAAATGACTTGATAAATATTGTTCCAAAGGTTTTGGAGACTGAGGGCTCTTCAGAAAATCAGGTTGATGTAGAAAATTATGTATCAAGGAAACAAATCTCAAAAGACAATATGAAATGTAGATACACCAAGGTAGGATTTCAGGAAAATATTACATCTCAGTATTTTTTAAACATAGAATCTCAGGATTCTAGTCCTAATTTAGAAATGGAATACATGGATACCAATGAGATTGAACCGACTCTTCATCTCGTACAAATTGGAACGGAAGAACAATTTTACGAATTAGTGATGGATAATATTTCCGAAAAGTCACATGCTAAGTCTTCCAATAATATAGAAGGTTTAGCTGAAACTGTAGAAAACTTTCAAGATCTGGAATTGTTTCGAGCTGATCCCCAATCAAATTTCGAAGTTTATATGGAGGGGAATTTCGAGAGCTTTGATAGAACGAATTATGAATTAGTACAATCTGAAAAACGAAAAGAAGGTGGCTCAAACTGTTTAGCAGAAAACGAAGAGAAATTTTTTGCGTTGATTGATAATCCAATATTTAGTGAATTTAATGAAGAAAAACAAGACTGTAAAGATAACGAATCGAAAGACATTTCGTCGACAATCGCCGGAGAGGAATTTGATTTTGAGAAAAGTGACAACACAATGCAGAATAAAAATACGAAGGAAAAGAAAAAATGCAAGAGCGGAAAAGAGAAAACATATAGTGAAGAATTTCATTGTTATTTATGTCGAAAGACACTTTCTACAAGATATAATTTTACACAACATATGGGATTGCATTATAAGGAACATCAACGTTTTCAATGCAAAGAATGTGGCATGTCTTTTGCGTGGAAATCAACCTTGAATAAACACATTACGAATAATCATCGACCGGATGGTCGACAGACTTTTGCCTGCAGCATATGTCCAAAAGTCTACTACAATCTTTCACTAGTAAATGTAAGTATAGAACATTTTTTATCCTGTATATCAATCACATTTTTTTAATATTAATTTTTTATATATTTTTTTTTTCAAATAGGAACATGTAAAAAGGGATCACCTCAAGGAAAGAAAGCACGTTTGCCCTATCTGCGAAAAATCTTTTTTCAAGAAATTCGATTTGAAAATACACTTGAGAACGCATACAGATGATAAACCATACCAATGTTCTTTTTGTAAAAAAAGCTTTCACCACTTGAGTCATGCAATTCGACACAAGCGGATTCACACTGGAGAGAAGCCATACACATGCGACATTTGCCAAAAAAGCTTTTGTCAGCGAGGTTCGCTCAAAGCACATAGGCAGAAGCATTAATAATAATAATAAAAAGTACCGGTTGGATTGGCATACAAAATAATTATATATGTATGCTATATGGTGAAGATTATTTTTTACTATCTTGGATATAATTTTTATAATAAAAACAGAAATAAAATAACATACATATTTTTTATTTCTTTATTTTTGATTACTTTTTATTTTTACGAATTTTGGAATTCCTACAGAAAATAGATTTATTAAATTTTGGAAAAACTCTAAAAAAACTTGAAAAGTAAATTTATTTTCAAATGAAATTCTTATTTTAAATAAGAAATGGAAACTTACGGAATTTGAAGAATGCGCGCCTAAATATATTTTCTCTTAGAAATTGATTTTATCGACAGGGCATGACGTCACACTTTTGACAGATGAAGTCCGTTGCCAGGAGGCCAGCCAAAAACCGTTTACATATATTTAAAAATGGAAGCTTGAGTTTGGAGGGTTTTGAGGTTGCTCTTGTATATTTTAGAATTTTACCTTCAAACATCGTCGTGTAAAATATTTAATCGCAAAGTAATCATCAAACAACTTCCTAGTCATCGTAAGTATATAAAAAAATAACAGTAATCTAAGTAAGTGAATGTAATTAACGAGAAAGTAATCAATCTAGAAATACGTCGGTTACAAATTTAAAATCTGGTTTTGTTTACTAAAGTTTAAATGTCTCAAAAAGTTCTTTAAATCATTTATATTATATATTGTGCACAGATCCTTCTTTTAATTTCTTCTTTATTCTTAGTAATATTCTTATGTGGACTAGTAAATGCATTTTTTAAAACTCTTTTTCAAAGGTTTTAACGAACTTTATGAAAACGTGCTATATACGAAATGACTTTTTGTCCGACGCTCCAAAACTCTTAATCTAAATTAATTCTTCGTTTATTACAAATTACATAGATTACCATGATCTCTATCAGGGCTTCATGACTGATCACTTATTCCTTTTAATTTCTGCTAAAAAGTTTAAACTATTACATGTTTAGAAGGGTTAAATCATTTTAGAACAATTATTAGAAATAGTTGCAATACTTTCGAATATACAATAGCAGATTAAGATCATTTATACAATTACTAAATATCAGATTTTCATTCGCAGATAATATAGCGAATTCCGTTTAATCGAATATTAATAAAAATGGGGAATTTCACGAGTCGATTATTTTACCATGGAGAACATGATAAAGCAAAGCAGTTTAATTCTTCGTCGTTGGTTTTGGAAAATCATGACACATGCACACCTCAGCCACAGAAAAAAACAACTGTTGATCCCAGATCAGCAACTTTAGGAATAGTCAGGACTCCAATTGAGGTATATTTTTTATTTAGCTGAATATACTAAATATGTTAGTCTTCAAATTCAAACTTTAAAACTGAAACTCTTCATCTTATTCAATAATTAATTAAATTAGATATGTATCTAGAGAAGTATGGGTATAGAGCTCAGGAATGCTCAATTTTAATATTTTTGTGTAAAATGAAGAGTTCGAAACCAATATGTATAATTAAATAGTTTCATTTTACAGTGTTTTACAAAAAAGAAAAAAGTATTAAAAATTACAGTGAATAAATATATGGTTATAATATTTGTGATGTAAAATTAAGAGGTATATCGTCGTATATACTTTTCGGTCTTCTTTTTACAGTTTTTTTAATTAAACTTATACTTTTAGATAATGGCCACCCCTTTAAACGAAAAAAAAAATGTCATTAGCGCCGTACCAAAATATTTACAGACAAAACCTTACTTGGAAACAAATTTCGATGTCACACCAACATCTGCGACTTTAGAGCAATGCATAGATCCCAGATCTCCAAACGTAGACGTGCCACGAACTCCAATTCTGGTAATTTATTTATTTATATAATAGCATTTACATATGAATTTTGAGATTCAAGGAATTGATAAAAAAATAACTTGGAACTAAACCAATTTCTTTTCAATTTTCCTTTAAATGCAACAATATTATAATAAAATTATATTTTATAATTGCAGTTAGAGACTCTTTCACAAGGCGTCACTCCAAAGTTCATTCGCTCCAATCTTCGGAGCAAAAATCTCATGCTAACCGAACTTCATCAAAAGATATTAGCGCATGATCCCAGATCACCAGCTTTTAACTTTGACAGGACACCTATTTTGAAACTAAAATCTTCCGAAAATGTCAAAGCCCGTTCCCAGGAAAATTTAAATACAAGCACTTACGACATCAAAATGCCACCCTCGAGGTTATCTTTCAGCGAAATTACAACATACCTCGATGCTCCTGAAATAAACGCCTTGCCGAATATTGTCACTAGCTTAAATAATTCCCAAGCTCTGAGCAATTCGCCCGACTCAAGTTGTAATTCCAGCATCGACATAATTTCGAACAACAGCGCAATCACAGTACTGAGAAATGGAAACGAGGATTCTCTAAACAGCTTCAACGACACATCATCCTCTAACATTTCCCCGGAGAGTCCTAAGGCAGAAGGCAGAACTGATAATTTAGAAACAAAATTCTTAGCCGATTCCGAAAACATTATTGACAATGTTCTGCTTACTGCTATGAAAGATTTTGAGGTCAAATTCAACGAAGCTGAGAATAAAATAAAAATTTGGAGAGATACACTGAGTCCTGAAAAACGGGAAGATTCGGAATATGACGCTGACTGTGATTCAGAAGATCATACGGAATTCACAAGCCCGAAGGAAGAAGTTATCATAGAATTTGATGACGGCGACTGTAATCTACTAGGCACTATAAAAAAACAGGAGGTTCAAAAGAAGCAAAAGAGCGAATCTGAAGAGAAAAAAAAGAGAAGAATTGTCAAAAAAGAATTAGAGGGCAAAAAGCTTTTCAGCCCTAGTAAAAAACAGACGACTGAAGTCAAAAACTTTGATGTACTGAAGGTAAGGATTATGGAAATACATAAATTGTGAGCTATGTAAATGTTACAAACATTTTCAATGTAGATATATAATGACAATTACTTTATTTTACAGATTCGTACGCCTTTGAGAAATAGATCTAACAGCAACAGTAAGCTACAGGGAGTGGGTTTAAAATCGCCACATTTGCAACGTAAGCTGCCTTTAACCATGAAAATACATCAAGAAAACACTCCGCCAAACGGAAAAAAAAATGCACTCAAGTCTAAGTTGAATAGCATAAAATGGGATGGGGACTCCACAGTTATTATATAATTATTATATTAAATCCTTTGTATAATTAATTATCGTTACTAAGTTAATAGATCATTTAAAATTAAGACCAATATTTTAATATCTTTTACCATAAACTTAAGAATGAAACTAGTACGCTTAAGAAAGGGTAAGAGGAATCTGAATCATGTCTTTAAATCTAAGCAGAAAAACGAAATATTTTTTAAAAAATTATAACTTTAATAATTAAGTATTATACTTATTTACATTAAGTACTTTTTTCCATTGCCCGACGTATCTGATCTTTGGCCAGTTGAATTGATGTCTTTAGTTCAGTACTCGGTCGCACGAGATGCGTCACACTGTAATTAAAAATATAATATAAAATTAAATAATCTACTGTGTTTCCTACTGTAAAAAAGAAAAATAAGACTGCATTTTCATATACCTTTGGTTTTTTATCACAATCCGTTTGTTATTCTCAGACCTCGGTAGAATTTTGATGTTGATACCGTTTTCGACTTTCTTTACATTTATGAATACTTTTTTCTCTGGTTCTTCTCTTCTTGCTATATTCCTTGTGTCTATTAATTGAGGTTGAATTATTCTAACTTTAGGTAAATGGTCTACAGATTGTCCTTTATAATTTTTCCTTTTCAAATTACGTGCAGTTGACGCTCTTAATATGGATTCGTATGGTTGATAAGGTGCATGCAATAACTCGGGCGACGGGTTAATTGTGCTTGAAGGTCCAATTACGTTGGCACGATAAATTCCGGTTGAGGTACTAGCGCCATAAAATTCTGGCGGAAGACTCGGTTCTGTTACTTGTGAGGTTTCGATTCCTAAACTTTCATTGGGATACTGTGTGTGGAGTCGTTCATGAGTTAAAGGCAGTGCAGGTGTTTTTTTCTTCCTATGAAACTGTTCCCTAGAGGAGTATTTTTAACTTTATATAAAATTTATCAAATATTTTTAAGTACACACTATAGAAATAAAAAGATTTTAAAACATACTGTGGTACGAATTCATCGATCTCAGGATTCGTGGGATCCAATTTGTGCCTTTTAATCCTGACCGTCACGTCCTTATGCCTCTGAATAAGTTTAGACCTTGTTTCCGAAATACTTTCAAGTTCAGGTGCATAGCAAACATGTAAAAGACCGCCATAAAAATTTTTGCCATCGATGAAGCGTTTCGCTATTCTATGGGATTTAATAAAAATTTATTTAATTCATTATTTAATTCTAAGGTCCATATGAAAAATATATCCATGTAAAAATATATTTGAACATAATTATTATATGAACCTGGCACTCTGTATGCGATCATAATGCACGTGAAAAGTTTCGGTGAATTCTTCCGATGGATAATCAGGAATCAAACGAAATTTTTTTATTTCTCCGTACGGTGAAAAAAGTTTTTTCGTTTCCTTATTTAATTGTAGTTTTGGTACTCCACATACTATTAAATGTGGCGATTCGTCGTTGATTGTGTAAACCTAATGCAGAGAGCTAGAGTGTCAAGGAAACTTCCAGAATACAAGTTCAGAAAATAAAATATAATATACATAAATAAAAAGTATCAAATGTTTTAAATTATAGCTTTGAATCTTTTGAAATATTTTGATAACATAATTAAGAATCGAAAAAAATATATTGAAGACAATTTTGTATAATAAACATTAAAAAGGATTAACAAAGATTATAATTAGCCAAGAATAAAAATATCTTAATTATTTAAGGGTAGGATACGTATTCTCCACGCTACCTTGACAGCAGTCAACTTTTTCCCCTGTCTGTAAGGAGCTCGAGTCCTACAAACTTCTTGTTGTTCATGATGAGGAAGTTTCTCAACAGTGATTTTTTCAGTCATTCTTGGACTGATTGTTCCTATAATCACCATAAAATATATCTCTTCAAAAATATTGCTGGCTTTTGCAATAACGTACAATATATATAGTATTCTTCACTGATCACTGGTATTTACGTTCACTTTCATAAATATCAACAAAAACTGAAAATATATAGCATTATAACTATGAAAATTGAGCTTTGAAGAGCGTATACATACATACTCAAATCGTAGCAAATATTTGACTAATGACAGCGCTGCGGCAGTGCTACGTACTAGCAGAATCGAGTGCTAAATTCAAATTATTGTTTAAATATTTTATTTCTAAAATAAGTAATTAGCTATCTGTTAAATTAAAAAATTGGTTACTTAACGACATGTGTTTCTTTTATTTGAGCGCGAATGTAGGTAATTAGTAAATATTTTAATTAGTACTAATTATAATTACATTTTTATTTATTATTTATAAAAAATTATTTTAAAATGTTCAGAATTTGAATTTAAACTCATGTTCGTAAAATAGTTTAAAAATTGTCTTCATAATAAAATGTGTATGATGTAATGAAAACTTGTAAAGGAATAGTAACATTTAAACTTCAAAAAATTATACAAAATTTAATTCTATAATGTAATAGTTAATATTTTTATAGATTCTTAAAATACAGGACTAATTATATAGTAATAAATTCTATAATCAAAAAAATTTAATGCTTCTGTGCTGAACTATGAAACTGAAATTATGTAAAAAAAAAAGAAAGATTTCAGCAACATCTGTTTAAATTACATCATATCTTTAAATTAATCATCTTTTTACATAAATTAAAACTGATATACGTAATTCTTATTCAAAGGAGGAGATTTCCTAGAATTCCTGAAATAGAGCATAAAATAAGTCTAGATTGACTTAGAATTCCTCTGGAACGATGTTCTTCTGCTTTCCTGCCTCATAAAAAGGAACAAGGACGAAAATGGAAAGGAGGAATTTTTATTTCTTATGTATTAATATTTATTTACTTAATAGTGAATAAGTAAACTCTTCTGGGACAAACACAGTCGCGTTTGGTAAGTTGCATCTTCCACTTAGTTCCTTTTCTTAGCTCCTCATCTCAGAAATGCGAATTAATGCAATCTCTCGCAAGGCAGCTTGTGAACTGGGCTTTCTTTTGTTTCAAACTGGACATTCAAGAGTTAAACTAATGAAAATAATATATTACAATTTTAATGTTTCTCTCTTTCACGAAACGCATATTTCTTGCCAATACATCGTATTATTCTTATTACTTCTCCACAAAATTCCACTTAGTAAAATTCGCTATTGAACTTTGAGTGAAAAAAAATTATGATTTCAGTTCCACAATATTATGAATACTATAAAAGTCATTTGACTCATAAAAAAACTGTACATAATCACTTATATCTCTCACATTACACGATTTCAGTAATTGTCCCTTCCTCGCCCACTAAAATTGTTTCTAATACCCATACCCATATTCGGTCCAAAGTTTCCAAAACCGGGGTTGAAATTCGGACCACCAGGTCTCGGTGGCGGTCCTCTAAAGTTCGGTCCCAATGCTGGCCTCTCAAAATTCGGTGGTCCCGAATTAGGACCCGGACCTCGAAAATTAGGTGGTCCAAAATTATTAAATGGCGGTCCTTGATTTCCGAAGGGTCCCATCGGCCTGAAATTTGGACCGAAGTTAGGACCATTTGGTGGCCTAAAGTTAGGTCCAAATGGTGGTGGAGGACCATTAGGTCCGAAAGGCGGAGGTGGATGCATCATGTGAGGAGGCATATTTTTATTGGGATGCGGCGGCATATTCGGATGTGGGCCCATATTCGGCAAAGGAGGAGGTGGCATGTTAGGATTAATATTCTGCATATTGTGATGATTCGACATGTTGCCCATGTGTGGAGGCATATTCGACATATTAGGTGGCTTGTCGAACATATTTCCGAATTCCATCTTCCTATTGTCGCCCATTTCTTTGTCCTTCTCCCAACGCGATCTGGCATCTCTATCCATATCTCTACCTACATCGCGATCCCCAAAGGAATCCCTATCTCTCTCTCCGTATGAATCTCTATCCCTATCTTCCATGAAATGCCGGCTTTTGTTCATTCCCAGCCTGAAGTCTTTATCCGCAAAATTATTCCTCATATCAAGCTCAGGCCTTCCTGGTCCAGACATGTTATTGAATCTATAATTATCGTCATCCATGTATCTTCTATAGTCTTCCTCGTCGTCGTCTTCCTCATTGTAAACGTCCCTGAGGTACCTCTGATCCAGATCACTGGATTGTGAATCTTCGTTCATGCCACCACCAAAAACAGGTTGGTGCACTTTGGACGTTCTGTCACTTGCTCCAGCGTCACTCCAACCAATCAGCTGATCGAATTTGCGCTTTCCTCCTCGGTTTAAAGACTTGAGCAATTCAGGATTCTGCGCGAACTTGGAACTGGGCAAAGGTGGAGGAAGATCAACGTCAGGGGTCTTTGAGAAATCTATATCCCCTTCATCGTTTAGGAATTCTTCGTCTTCGTCAACTGTTTCCTGTTGATTCATTACTTCTTTCAGTTCTTCGATCTCTCCGGATTGAACGAGCTTATTTATAGCATCTGCACCTTTGGTTATCGCTTCCGCAAGTTTACTGCCGCCTGTAATTAATATAAATTAATACAAAATAAAAATGGATTGTAATTCATGACATTAATAGTTTCCACATCAATTAAATTGACTGATTTGATTAAAGACTCACTCTCGACAGGAATCATTTTTCCATAAAGTATAATTGCGTT
Organism: Synergus japonicus; assembly: GCA_900474275.1. Taxonomy (NCBI): domain Eukaryota; kingdom Metazoa; phylum Arthropoda; class Insecta; order Hymenoptera; family Cynipidae; genus Synergus; species Synergus japonicus. The sequence goes on from UCOH01006251.1 coordinate 31,871, forward strand.
AGGTTGGACCTCGTTCAACGGCAAAGCACCAGGCGTAGTTTCGATCAACTGATTAACAAAAGCGTTAAGAGCCTCGACCTGTTCTTGATCTTCGCCTTCCATTTCATTCCACTGAGCCTGGAAGTTCCTAGGAATTGGTTTGCTGTAAGGAACCTTTTTATTAGCGAATTTCTTCCCTTCGTCTATCGCGTGGTCCAGATCAAGACCAGGTATTCCGCCGTTCTTGTCTTCCGGTTCTCCCTCCGCGTTAATTCTGTCTTCTGGACCCATTCCTGGTATTACTGCAAATTCATCAGCTAAAAAAGAAAAAAAGGGATTGAAGAATATTGTACTTATATTGTACTAATATTGCGAGTAGTTTTGTGGATCAAATTGACGTACCAATCTCGTGATCATCTATACCAGCTGCACCAGCAGGCAAGGTGTTCAAGTTATATTTGTCTCTCATCAGATCTCCTGGCCTGTTTCTTGTCCAGAATTTAGAAGTATGATCGTTACTTCCAGAACATAAAATGTGACCTAGGGGATGCCACGCCAGAGTCCAAACTATACTGTCGTGTGCTTGCTCGATTGCTCCCACTTCCTTATCAGCTCTGAAAGATAAAAAACATCTACTTATATCTTTCGAACTTGATGATGAGAAATTAATTTAAAAAATAGAATTTATGTTTACCCAACGTGCCAGAATAAAATAGCACCATCGCTTCCGCCACTGCAAAAAAGTCCCTCGTGACTCGGATGCCAAGCAACACTAGAAGCTTCCTTTTTGTGACCTCGAAAAGTCTGGACCTCTTGACTCAAATTTCTAATGTCGAACAATTTTAGCAAATGGTCTCGAGACGCTGTCACTAACCAATTGCCATTCTCATTCCACTTTACGTCCATTACCGTGGATTTATGGGCATGTAAAGTAGCTAAAGATTGACCGGTTTTCGGATCCCATAGTTTAACTGGCTGCTGGTTGTCTTTGCTTCCAGAGATGACTAGACTTTTTTGAGGATGCCAGTGAACACACTTTACATCTGCTCCATGACCTACATAGACATCAAATATAATAATGGTTCATATCTCAATTAAATTGAAATAGTTTGCAACAATTCTAGTCACCTTGGTGAATAGATTTATTTCTCAAATTTTAGAGAATTAATAAATAATTCTTTAAAAATAGATTAAAATAATTAAGTAGGTTCATTATTTAAGAGATTTTATATATAATATAGTTACTGAAATTTTCATCTCTTATTAGAGCTTCAGAGTCAATATGGTAAACCATTTTTCCAAAAATTTTATAAAATTAAATACAAATGATTGATAAATCAACAAGTTTCTCGAAAATAAAAAATTTAGAATTTAAAATATGTAATATCCAATTAGATAAATAATTATTTAAAAACTAGGTGACTTTGATTACTATTTCAATAATCAATTGACATCATATCCTTTTTTTTAAATTAAATCTAATAAAACGATTGAAAACTTTAGACTTAAATTGATTCACCAGAGGATATGAAAACTACCGGATCGTATTTTAATAAATTATACAAAAAGTTGAATGTATACCCCTGAGAATTCTTTCTTCGTGACAACGTAGAAAATCCCAAATCCTGACTGTTCCATCATCACTGCAAGTAGCCAATTTGTGATCCGTCGGACTGAAACTACGCGTTCAAAAAGAAAATAGTTATAAACTAGAGTTCGCTGTTTCTCTTTTAACTTAAATTAGCGACATTTTATTGATTCTCAACTATAAGTATACCGCTGATTTAATTAGCGTATATATGCTGAAGAAGCAGTGGAATTTTGCTGATAAATAGTATGATATTTACTGATTCATCAGCGTATATCGATGACTACTACAAAAAAAAAAACAACGCATAATTCGAATTTACCCACTGTCAGACGGATATAAGGCGTTATAAATGGGATTTTCGCCCATCTAACAATGCGAAAAATCGAGTTGCACTTTTTCATATAAGAGCCATCGATATATACTGATTGAATCACTGGTACACTTTCAGATGAAAATCAGTGAAATTTCTCTAATTCAAACTTAGAGAGTATAGATTACTAAATTATTATAATAGCAGAAAACATTTTTAATACAACATGAAAGTAGCGATTTCATTTTTTTTTTGTTATTTTGTGAACAGTGCATAATCATTATTAGAACAAAGATGCTTAAACTCTACAGGGTCTTTCTAACAATTTTATAATTTTGCAGTCTTAGTGATTTTATAAATTTCTATTAATTAATAAAATTAAAACAATACCGATATATACTAACGATTTTTATATATTATATAAATATATTATATTTTATATTATATAACCCTCACGGGTTCTTTTTATTTATTTTGATCAAGGAATCATATGAGGATTGTTTTGCGAAATTTCTTTATTGATCATTGCCATGAATATATTATGTATGAAGGTTAAAAAAAACTGGTTGAGCATTTTCATTTTTGATCAACTATTGGCATAACCTGATAAAATATGCTGCCAGACGATTTTTACCGAATCCAGGAAAAATATGTACTCAAATTCATAAAAACCCGTTATACTTTTTGAGAGTGGAGATGTCTTCTACAAGCACGTCTTAAAATGTTTCCAGGACGACTCGCGATTAGTATTGTATGCCAGAAGAAAGAGATTTTGTAAATCTGGCGAAAAAAGTACGCGAACAAAAAATCTCATGCACTGCGCTTGAGTAAAAAAACAGGAATACTCGGAAAAAGATTCGATACAAGTAAGAAATTCAAATCTGGAAATATACTAAAGAGCAAACCGAAATCAATTAAGAGGAGCGTCTAGATGTAATTGTAAATAAACAAAAAATCATCTCCGATAGTCATATCTGGCACTCAAAGACAAATTGCATCTATTTCAACAAAGATATATTTGCATCAGCCTATCAGGCTTTTCTAGTTTACTTTTGATGCCACATGATCACCGGACGATGCTCCAAGATTGATATTTTTTCAAATTTAGCATTTATTGTACAAAAAATGGAGGTGTACATGATTCGCAATTAATTATTTCCCTCTCACTCTCGCTACTCTTTATATGTATATAAAAACTTATTTTAATAATAGAATACATTCAGTATATTTTGATAGACTTAGTGCCTTCTCATAGCAATGAAAAAAAAAAATATTTTTATCGAAAAACATCGGAAAAAATGCATAGCTATGTTCGGCCACCGATACATCGAGATGTGGACATCGATGTTTAGTTGTCGATCTCCCATCACTAGATTGGGTACTGTTGTATTTTTTATGCGCGCTATAAAAATATTTCTCAGACTAAGAACCGTAAGGACGTGATGGAACTTTTATTTAACTCATTTATTGATAGGAGATACAAATTTAAATCCCTAAGAATTAAATAAAATAAATCAAGTTTATTCGTGCTTTTGAATAGAAGAATAATACACTATACACATCGCCTTGACCTTTAATTAGAATCAGACGGAGTAAAGGAATTGTAAGGACTGAATTCTAAATATTTATTATTTGTTTACTAGATTACGATAGATTCTTTATTCAATGCTACAATGTCTCTTTAAGCAATGACCATTTCCGACTTCTTTTAAAATCAGTTTAGGCATCACAAAATGGAAAAACTTTTCATCTTCCATTTAATGTCGCCAATTTTTCTACCAAATTCAACGCTCTACACGACTCTCACCTCGAATCGCGTAAACCTTTCCAAGGCAAAATAACTTCTTGCTTTTAATGAGTTTAATTCATGCTACTTTTTTGTCAAACATTAAGTCACCTTTGTACCCATACGAAAACCGAAACTGCCGCAACGTTAATAGAGAAAACCCAGAAACAGAAGAGAGTGAAAGCCGCGTTTAATGTCATAACTACAGCAAGAATGGATGTATTGTCGATTAAAGTGCCACAAGAGACGTAAGGACTAGTGTGGTGGATGCTATACCTGAGTCCTCTAATCGCTTCTTTGTGTGCCTGAAACATCTTGACGTTGTTCATGTTACTCTGCCAGTACTTGACGTAGCCTGCATGATCTCCTGTTACCATCCAGCTCTCGTTGTGCGACCACACCATTGTCCTCACTGGGCTGTCATGAGCCTAAACAAAATTAAGGATATTTTGTGCTTGCAAATAAACAAGTGCTATAATAACCATATATGTATCAAATACGAAATTATAAAGACTTCTAATGTCTAAGAATTAATCTTTAGATCATTTTCCCGATATGAACAGTTTAAAAGTAAAAACCGTACATTTTTAAATTAATAAGATTCCGGAATAAAACATTTAGAGACTCAAAAGCTAACATAATATACCTCCTTGAAGTACGACTTTCTGTACTGGACACATTTAATTATCATCAGGATATTAAAATCAGTATAAAATTTGAAACCCCATTGAACCCGAATGTTAATTTTTTAATTCCTTTTTATTGCACGTACTTAAAGTAAATTACTTTTGAAAGATATATTATCCGCAAAGTTCATTGTGTGTGTTCATCGTACCTGCAGGATAGTTTCGAAATTAAAAGTTAGACCGTTCCATAAAGTGAATTCGCCACTGGAAGCTCCAGTGACTAGACGTCTTCCTTCTGGAGTCCAGGCCATGCAAAAAATAGGGCAACGCATTTTGTTCGTGGCTGTTTTAACAAATCTTGTAGTAACAGCATTAATTGGATTGTCTACATAACTCGGAGGTGGAAGCAAATCTGGATAGTATATCACATCTGGTTGAAGAGCTCGCCTATCTCTGTAATCTCGCTGCCAGACTCGATTCTAAACAGTAAAAGACAATTTTTCTTCAAAAACTGTACACATCAAATCCCCTACTTTAAGTTTTAAAGTTTCTTAAAAGAAATTACCTCTAAACTTTTGATAATAGCTGAATTATAATCCACTGTTTTCCGCATAACGGATTTTCTGAGTCTTTTGCCATCAAATTCATCCTGCAAAGCATCTTGACCTCCGGGTATTACTTTTGGAGCGTGATAGGGTCTGAAGGGCTTGAAGAAACCCCGGTTTCCGTCTCTATGATTGTTGTATCGATGTTGATAGTTTCCGGAAGTGTTTATAGTGGTTAGAGTCGGAGGAGGTGCTGATAAATTTGGTGTGGGGGGTGGAGGAACCGACATATTCGGAAGGATTGGAGGAGGAGTCGCAAATTGAGTGCTTGTAGCCATTTTTAAAGGGTTTAGGATGTTTTCACTAAAGATTCTCAAGTGTGCAAGACATATAGATTAAAAGATGCATTATTAAAGTGCATATTGGATGTGGGATTAAATTAGAAGCAAAAATCCAACCATCTTCTGTATCGATGCTGAAAGAGCTGAAAAAAAGAAATTCACTCTGCTTTAATTACAGTTACAGATTTATTCAAATAGAGCTTCCCATTAATTCAAAGGATTAATCTAATATCACTATTTTTTGAGCAAAATAAAGAAATTGAATTTTGAGGTTAGAGCTTATACAACATCCTTAAACAGAAAAGGAATATTTTTCAAATTATGTATGGAAGATGAATGTTTTGAATTAAGTATTCAGATTTACAATTCGTAAAATAACATCTGTACGTAACGACTTTAAAAAGAATGAATTGAACAATATCAAAATATTAATATATAATTAAGGTTTATACATGAAATATTATACAATATTTCTTCCGTTTATTCAATAACAAATTTGTGTCAACGTTTCCTATCGGGTTTTGCAATTTAAATCAACTTAAATGATCCTTCTGCTGTATCTAAAACTTTAAAGTCATTAAACAAATTAAATAGACTTCCGTAAAACGTTCACATTAATAAAAAATGTATGAAACAAATTGGAGCAGTTTTCAATTCGTTGAAATTTTTATTTGCTTAATTTACGTTGCTAATAGAAAATAGTACATATAACTTAAAATGTATCATTAAATTTCTGAACGGAAATAAATTAATACTCCAAAGGAAAACCATAAAAACAATGTACCGCCCTGTGACTTACTGTAGCTGAGACACACTCCCTTGGCGTGTCCACACTTTATTCGGTGAACCACTAAATTGGTTTCCAAGCAAAAGAAATTCGATAATAATTGATCACTGCTGATCAATAATTATAACAAGCAAACGTAATGCGTCTATCGTTTTACCGACGCGATCGCGCTAGTCAATAATTAACAAACGATGCTACGAATATTTCACAGTTGTGCGTTCGCAGCCATTACATACTACAGTCATACAGTCACTATAACCGAATTACAGTTCTATATAAGACTTCCGACGTACTTCGCCACTTCCGCCTGCGCCTGCGTAAATTGTCAAATTTGGCTTTTGCCAATGATATGTAACCCAGGGATCAGAACCTAGTGCTTTCAAAGTTGGCGTCCCATGTATCCGAAATGCGTTGCGTTTTTGCGTAAAACCATGAGAGTGAGAGAGACACACTAATACTACTATTTCTCTCACTCTCACGGTTTTGCGCAAAAACGCAACGCATTCCGCATCCATGGGACGTGACCCTCCATAAAAAAATTAATTAAACATAAACATAAAATAAATTAACAATTGCGTACAATTATTGGAATCAAGTGGCGGGCTTGAAGGCATTGAGAAAATTATTGAAGCTTTTTGCCTTAATTTAATTCCAGCGCAAAATTAAAAAGAAATAAAAATATTTGATAAATTTGTAGTCGGAAATTTCCTATTATTTAAGACTGTGCGGATTCACACGAAAGCCTCACCGATACCTTGTTCCTGTATATCAGGGTCGGTGAATAGTGTGGGTAGGGAATTTGAATTTGCTATCCGGAATTTTCCGGGTAGCACTATCCACCCGGAATTCCGAGCAAAATAAAATGTTAAACAAATAAACAATAATGTTTGATTTGATTACATTATTGCTACGTTTTTTTTCTATTCCTTAATCTAATAAATGATTTCGAATATAGATAGATAGAGAATAGAGAATCAAGAATTTTTTGAAGGTGCGCTCCAAGAACACTCTTCTAATAGGACAGTCAACTTCGATGGTGAGGTAAGGCAGTCATGAAATCCGAAAATATGACCAGGTGTGGGCGGAGTTTTGGTATGGGCGGTGTTGTCTGCGGTATACCTGCGCCATTTCACGCAGTTCTGACATCAACAGAATGTCAAAATCTGACTTATCTATAACCATCATTTTTATGTTTATAAGATTCCAAGCGAGTGCATTCATGCAGTGAGATGGTTAGGGTGCCGTCCCATGTGGGCGCAAAACGCAAAGCGTAAAATGAACAACCAATTGTAAAAAACTTTTAGATTTCTGTCTTCTCAAAGATTCTCTATCATTGGCTGTTCGTTTTGCGCTTTGCATTTTGCGCCTGCATGGGATTCCACCCTTATTTTATGTTGCATTGATTTTTACTCGAGTAGATTTTGTAAATCTAGCAGTGAAAAAAAGGAAAATGTCATATTATTTTCATTTCCTGACAATGTACGTGTTAAATGATCATCATTATTTTTTCACAATCCTAAGTATTTCGCCCGGCTAGAAATTTTCTGTCGTACTGGCGAACGCCAATATCCGGATAAATTATTGAATAATAAATTATATATTATCAATTATTGAACGAAAAAAAAATGACCAAATTTTTTTCAATTTTTTTTCTACGGTACATGAATATACAGACGCATTCAAATAATTCTGTATGCGCAGTGTGTTCTATTCTGGGATTTTTGGCGCAACCTGACAGGCTTTAATCCGCGGTACCGCTCACAGTTGGTCACGTTTTCGCGCTTCACCCCCACCATCGGAGTTAACTGTCCTTATTAGTTTCTTGGACCAAGTTGGTCCATGTCAATTTCTGTGTTATGTCAGTTTTTCAATCCCATTGTGAGCGCACCTTGACATTTGGGAGAACCTCTGGCAAAAATGTTTTGACATTTGGGAGACTCGAGTGTACGGTAAATTTTTACTTAAAAGAAAAATTCATCGTCACTGACGCGGTAACAACGGTCACGGTACATCACTTATCAGTAACGAACAGTTATACGCAAAGCTTAGGAAACATTGTAGGACCACCTTGAGAGTGAAAGAGACAAACAGATCTGCCCACATCTGTCACTCTCATGAGTTTTTGGTTTACGCTAGACGTTTTCTCCTCCATCCATACACTCGACGTTCCCAATATCAACACGTTCCCAATATCAACCTCATTCCATTCCCAATAATGGACCTACAATCTCACTTGATACTACTTCGCATGCGTTGCGCTTCGACATCTGATTGGGTTTCTATGGGAGCGCAGTTTAAAATGCTGAAAAATATTATTTTATGTACAATAGGCATGCGCAACAGTGTTACTAGATTTTGGACTACTCACTGCGAATTTGGGCGATTAGTAGCCCAATCTGGCAACTCTGATGCGCAACTGATGTGACGCATGCACAATTGATGTAACAATTATAAAAATTATTAACTTTATTATAACAGCTCGTAAAAGGCAATCTTGTATCCCTCGTATCCATTGTACAGTACAACTCCGTTAAGGGGTACCCCCATAAGGGGATTCATGGTCTTAATGAGCTCGGAAGCTTCCCCCACTACAAACCCTACTCACGCTGCCCCGAGAATTGGTCGCAAACCCCCGATAAGGAATGGCAGCCGAATTCTTATTTTATATGTAAACACAAATCAAAAGACGCTGCTTTTCATTGCCGTCGCCCCTACTTCTCGGAATTCTTATCTCTAACCGCCCATCAGTATCCCCTTATCGAGGTTGTACTATATATGTATATATCAGTGCTTCTGCGTTAATTCTAATCGGATTATAGAGATAGGGACAGGAATATCCAAGACGGGAAGTAACGGAAGAGTTGAGTGTATGTGACTTATAAAAATTTACTTTAATATTGTAATTAGACAATTTAGGAGATACATAACTCCGCTCCCACTCTGTCAAATAGCGCATTGCCATATGACCGTCATTAACCGCATACATGAAAATTTTATGGTACTCTTTTTAGGGAGCACTATTTTTCATTAATATTTCACATAGGGTACAAATAAAAATATCACTGAACTTTACAACACAGTGAAAAATGGTATGAAACAATACTTTGCGAAGATAGAGATACCATGGGACTCCACTATTGAAAAATTCTGCGGAATAATACTGCACAGGTACAATGAAGAATAACAAGCGCAGATAAAAATGCCAAAGAACACAACTAGACGGATACGAATGCGACAGAAATTGTACTACGGGATAATGCAAGAGCCCTAAACTCTTACAGAGGTAGAAAAATGGATCACAGATGTGTATACTGCGCAGCTACAAATAATAGAGGGTATTACGGGCGTTGAACCCAATTGTTAAGCTCAAAATTCCATTCTCCATTTTACTCAACGAAAATAATAGATAAATATTTTGTTTGCTCTGTGCCGCTAATCTTTTTTCAAATATAAGACTGCATAATGAGCAAAATAGCATTTTATTTCGATACTTTTTGGATAAAACGAAGAATTTAAAAATTGATTAATTCTACAGAGGGAAAAAAATTCAAATTTAATATTTATTGACTGAAGTGAAGAAATAAAATTATTAGCTTGTAACTTGCCTCCAACACCTTTAAAGACTCTTTAACTCATCTGTCAGCACTCTAAAAGTCCACCCCGGCCAAACGGCAATTCAATCAGTGCATTTTTAGAGTCAAAAATCGATATATATTGAAATGAGCTGGCAGATTAGATTCATTTTACATATTTCGCCATGTTTTTTTGTTTACTTTTATTTTTTTGTCTTTTGCTCCAACAGGCTTAAGAGTGCATAACAAAACGTATCAAAGGAATCTACTTGGGTGTTGAAGTTCTGAAATTGCGTAGGGTTAGGAGGGAAACTACTGGAAGGGACTTTTGAGAGAATCCATAAAAGGCCTACGCAGCTAAAATTCTCTACATAGATTTATAATCTACTATCAGATGGCACAACAATTGCACTTGAAGTTTAGGTAAGCTTGCTGTAAATAATGGTGTAGTCCCATGTGGGCAGAAAACTTTTCGGCGTGAAGCAGTAATAATATATGGATGGAGCACATACACTCGAATTTCCCAATAACGACGAAATCTAGACCAGACGCTTTCCCAATATTAACCAAATTCCTTTGCTCAAATGGCACACCAATTGCGCATGCGTATAATATAATATTTTTTAGCATTTTAAATTGCACGCTAATAGAAACCAATCAGATCCCGGAGCACAACGCATGCGAACGTAACAAGTGAGCTTTAAGTCCATGCAGGTCGATAATGTGAAAGGAATGCGGTCCCTATTGGGAGATTCGAGTGTAGTCCCAACTTATGCAAGGGGAATGTGCCAGCATAATTGCAAAAGGGGCATGGAGCGATCGTATTATTTACGGAAGTTTTGAAGCCTCTGATTGGCTGATTTGTTGCTTGGCTTGTGATAGGTTAACAGAAGTCGCGGTTTACAAACACAATCTATAAGCTATACCAACATGGATCTAAAATTTCACATGATACCATTCCGCATGCGTTGCACTCCGTCATCTGATTGGTTTCTATTGGCGCGCTGTTTAAACTTCTAAAAAAATATTATTTTACGTGCAAAGGAATTTGGTTAAAATTGGGAACGCCTCCGGCTTGGATTTCGTTAATATTGGGGACGTCAACCATACAGGTATGGGTTCCATCCATATATTCTTACATTCATGACGCCGACGTTTTCTGTCGACATGGGATTGCACCTTAAGAAAATGTCTGCCTTGCCACAAATTTGCGAGGCAAGCTTGAGGAAAAATTCCCAAAGCTTTCAGGCACACATTATATGTAGACATCTAATGTGTACACACATTAATCACTAATCAGTACACACATTAGATGGCACTAGTGAGCCCAACTCGAGTTACTAAAGCCTCGTACTTTACTGTGCATGCGTTGCACTCAATACCTGATTGGTTGCTATTCGCGCGCCATTTGAAATGCTAAAAAATATTATGAATTTCAAATTACGCGCGAATAGCAACCAATCAGATACGAGTGCAACGCGTGCGCAGTAAAGTACGGGGCTCAAGTTGGGGCCACTGCCATGATGGCATCATGGGAGAGCAGAGAAAACTACTGCGCAGTCGTAGATGGCATATAAAATTTCTCGCAAAATGGTAACCAGGCTGCAAATAGTTGCAAACTGTTGTGCTATCTGAGTAGGCTTTTTTCCCATGAGAGTGAAAGGGGCAAAGACTGTGCACCACTGTAGAGTGGCGACATCTGTCTCAATAGCGTCCAGATTCGATTTTGTTGCTGCAATAGCAAAAACTGCTATGGACTGAAAGAAGCAATAGAATATCAATAGAAATTGGTAACTGACCCTCGAATTAATTTCGTCATTCTATTGATAACATTGCAAGCCCAGAAGTTCCCAACTTTTCGGTTTATTATACAGCACGCAGTAGTATAAGGAGAAATAACTCTAATACATATTTATAAGAACTGTAATGACATTCTACTGTGGTGAAAATTTCCAAATACAAACGGACAATTTTTTTTTAACACCTTAGAATAGAAAGAGAGTCTCGTTAGGATTCAAAAATTTTCTCACTATCAAAATCCCACTACTGTTAGCAGTTTTCGATACTCCTATCTCCCAGAATTTACAATAACGAATATTGGTGCCTCTAACATTTTTGGTGCGGGAAAATTTGAAACTACTGAATTTTCACAAGATGTCTGCCCTAACGCTTTGTCTCAAAGAGGGCTAAAATCCTTTATTGTAAATTCTGGAGATAAGAGTACGAGAAACTGCTGGCAGAATTTTCTAAAATAGCAGATGAAGTTGCGTCTCCTTACATTACTTGTTGTTATACCGGGTGTCCCACCACCTATACAACTACCGGTAATATGTGATAGAGCACAAAAATAGAAACAGAAAAGTCCTGTGGCAAATTTTGATCTGGGTCTTAAGGGCATGTATTACTTACCCGATTCCTACCTTACCGACATTTTTTTCTCTGTAATCACATTGAAAATTTCTATATTTGAAGCTAAAGCCTTAAGGTACGTTTGCCTGGTCCTAAATATTGACATTTAAACAAAATTTTTTTTTATTTTTACAAAAATTTAAGATCAGACAAACATACATTAGCATGTTTTTTTTTAATTTTATAAATTTTCAATTTTATATCTTTATAAATATAGACGTAGCGTTACAGAGAAAAGAATGTCGGTAAGGTAGGGATCGGGTAAGTAATACATGCCCTTAATATGGTCACCGTAAAGCTTCAAAGTTAGGCATAATGAACCACTCATGAGCGAGATTTAGCAACCATTTGTTTGTGTTTCAAGTGTTGACATAGTGTGCCTGTTCGTGAGACACAATTGGTTGCTAAATCTCGCTCCTGATTGGTTCATTATGCTCAACTTTGAAGCATTACTGTGCCCAAATTAAGGGCATGTGTCACTTACCATATGAGCAAGTTTTTAAACCCAGTTTTTTTTTTCTACAATTTTTACATTTTCAAAAAAATTTTAGTCAAAATCCGTCCGTATTCACGTTCTTGATGGATGATGACTATAATTTGTTTGAAAATGTAAAAATTGTAAAAAAAAAACCGGGTTTAAAAACTTACTCATATGGTAAATAACACATGCCCTTAAGACCCAAATCAAAATTTGCCAGAGGACTTTTCTGTGTCTTTTTTTGTGCTCTATCACATATTACCGGTAGTTATATAGGTGGTGGGACACCCTGTATAAGATAAGCTGATATGAAGGGTGTTGGATTAAAGTACTAATCCCAAAATTCAATATCTTCACTTTCCGCAAGAAAAATTGAGTAAAATGGAGAATTGAATTTTGAAGCTAAAATTTAGATCCAATACCTTTAAGGCAGGAAAACTTTTAGAGCATCGCGCTTTGGGTTCGTCCATGGTATCCCCATCTTCTCACATTATGGTGACACTCAGCCTTTCCACATCTTGAAAGCACTTCTTAAATCTTATTTAACATTTTCGTCTATTTTGTAGACTTCTTAAATCTAAATATACGTTTTGGTCGTTAATATTTTTGTCTATTTGTTCGTCCTCATCGAAACTTGAGCTTCAGAGACAAGTTTCCGTTATTCTTCCGCACCTAGAACAAATGAGATAAATACTCAAAGATTGTATTAAAAAAAAAACTAGTTCTCTTTTAATTCTCCAAGTAGAGATTTTTCTAATAATGTGTAGACTTTAGAATTAAATATAATACAACTTTCTAAATTACATTTAACGTTAAACTGAATTAAGCTATATTTCACATATATTTTCAAGTTTGCATCCATAAGATTGGAGAATTAAAATGATCTATTTATTACTAACATAAATGTCATCATTGTACATTTTTTATGAAAAGAAAAGCTGTTTTTATATCTTTTTAAGAAATTAATTAATGTCACGTGGAAAGGCTTATTTATTTTAAGTCACCTAGTTAACAGAACTTCTCAATGCCTTAGAATGTGACTCTGAATTGCTTCCAGACTGGTGTTGGCTTCAACATCAATGTAAACATCTCTCTTTTTTGCATCTGTCAACAATTCGCTCCACATTTCATCTTTCTATAAACAAAAATTTAGTTTAAATTAGGTAATCGTTTAAATCGGACCTAGTAACATCATAGTATGATACATGAAAAGGGGCGAAAGGCGACAATTTCACGAGTGTGAAGTTAGCTGCCCGAGCGTAGTAAAGGCAGATATCCACTAATATACCTATACAATGGATACGAGATGCAGTGAAGCAAATTGAAAGTGGCTTTTGCATTTAGCGCCGCTATCGCTAGTTAGGTGAACTACGGTTCGGAGCATGCGCAAAGATATCTGAGCATGCTGAGCATGCGTATCACGCGATGTACAGAGAAAAATCTCTTCTCTTTATCGACGGAGTCGATAACGAGGTTATTGTACATCGCGTGTTACGCATGCTCCGACTGAAGTTCACCTAACTATCGATAGCAGCGCTAAGTGCAAAAGCCATTTTCAATTTGATTCAAGATTAGTGCAGCTGGTGTATATATATATATATATCAGTGCAGATATCACACGAGTAAAATTGTCGCCTCTCTCCCGCTATGAAGGCATCGAAAGTCGAATTTTCAATTTTTATGATATGAAGAATAATTTTCAAGATCATGACCTCAAATGTTTTAAAGTTGCCGCACAATATGAGGCTGGACTTAGCCCTGGTTAAAGCAACACAGAGTCTTTGCTTGTCAGACATAAATCCAATTCCATTGGTCCTAACGCATGACATAATTATCACGTCTCGTTCTTGTCCTTGGAAACTGTCGACCGTATTCACTTCGATTGACACCTTGCTTTTTTTTTCTGTAGAGACTGAATCAAGTCTGAAAGATAAAAATTAAATAACGTCTTAAATAAGTGAATAGAACTTTGTTTCTATTAATTTAATATATTTTACTTTTAAATCATGATCTTTTTCTTACCGCCTTTCAATTCTAGAATAGATAACGTTCCGCTGGCTTTGGTAAGGCGTTATAACACCAATTTGTAGATGCTTTTTAAATGTCTTAAAATCTGCAGTTGTTACCATAATGTAAACAATTTTTGCAACAAAGTCTGCTTCATAAGTATTTGAGAACTTGCTCTCATCTTGAGTCGAATTAAGATTCAAAACTCGGTATGAACAGTACGGAACGTATTGTATAACTGCCTTATCTTTTAATTTTCCTTTGTAAAAATATGCATTCGGCCAGGACGATATGGGATAATCCATACGATACTGAGTGTCTAGCATAATTATAGGATTTTCTATTTTATCTGCAAAGGTCTTCTCGAGTCTGGAGAACAAAGATTGATCCAATCCCATTTCTTTCGCCGTCTTTGGAAAAAATATAATATTAATAATCGTGATAACTCTGTAATTTCTTTATCAAAATATTATGTATTTTTCAATAAACATACTTTAGAAAGAATCGTTGCTGGGAGCTGATTCGTATCTCCTACCAAAATCATCTTCTCCACCCCCAGCATCAATGGAATTAAACTCTCAGTTTCACAACTCTGCGTCGCTTCATCGACGATGCAAATTTGAATTTTTTGCTGACCATTCTGCCTGCAACAGTTAATTTTTTATTTAATTCGTTGCTTTCGTATAAGCTTTATTTTAATGAAATTGACATTGTAAATAATTACCCGAATAGTTTCTCCATTAAGCCAGAATAACATGAAGACAAAGTGCAGGCAATTACAGTTGCCTTTGATAGCATTAATTCCTCCGTTGCTCGATATTTTTTATTAAGTTCAGGAGAACTAAGTTCTTTGAGATCTATAGGATTGTTCTTAGTAATGAGCTCATCACACAGTTTTTGAAATTGCTTACGTTTCTGCATCAATTCATTTATGCTCCTTTGTTCCCTTAAACCTTTCATCTTCTCCTCAATCTCATGTATAATCCTTTCATAACGCTTAATCTGAAAGGAAAATATGTGTCTATAAAAATTCCTTAATACATAAAAATAGTTAAGAAATCTGCATTATATTTTCTTACATTATTCTCGTTTTCTATCCGTTCATATTTTTCTGGGAGTTTGTTTTCTTTTTCGACTTGTTTCCTACCCAATTCTGATAAGGAAACGTTCTTCACTTTATGATTCATTGTTTCTAAACGACCAACACGAACCATCTTGAGGGTTTTTACTGTAAAATATAATTATATGTGTTGTTTTCATCAATTTACAACGGAATTTAATCATATTCTAAAATGTTCTATAAAGGAAAAAACTTACATTGAAGCGTCTGCCTGACACCGAGAAGTCGTAATACAATTTCGTCTATTGCTGCATTAGAAGGAGCACAAACTAATATTTTTGTGTCAGGTCCTTTTAACAGAATTTGTGCAACAATGTTTACAATAACTTTAGATTTTCCCGTTCCTGGGGGACCGTGAATGAGACTAATCGTTGGTTTATTGGAGAGAGCGGCTTCGGAGATTCGCATTACAGCTTCAACTTGTTTTTCATTTAGGGCGTCCTAGAAAATTTAATACGGTTATAGAATACAAAAACAAAGAATAAAAATAAAGATGAATGTAAAGGGAATGAAGAA
This sequence comes from Synergus japonicus, assembly GCA_900474275.1. Lineage (NCBI taxonomy): Eukaryota > Metazoa > Arthropoda > Insecta > Hymenoptera > Cynipidae > Synergus > Synergus japonicus. The sequence continues at coordinate 47,938 of UCOH01006251.1, forward strand.
AAATGAACGGAAATAATTAAATTATTACTTTCGTTGCTAAAGAATTCCTTTCACATATTTCGGGAAGCTGATAATCCTCGATCAGTGGATTCAAAATTAGAGAGTTTAATTTCGAGCTTGGTAAATGTTCGAGAGCTTGAATCTCCCTCATATTTGATTTCAAGTACATGGCCCCACGCATTCTGCAGATCTGGTCCGTTGGAATTTTTACATTCACTTTCGTCAATACGGTTAAGGTTACAAGTATTTCACCATTATTCATGAATTTATCTATAAATAAATAAATAAATATCTATAAATTAATAAAAATCTTTTAATAAATAAAGACTTTGTAGATCATGCTCTAAATATATTCAATTTTTAAATTATATACAATATAATTTTCCATTTGCAATCATTGCAACTTACTCAGCTCTTTGTTGAAATATATGCCCGGTCTTATTGGCGTATTTTTCTTGTTTATAACATACCCAAATAGCCGATGATATGATCTCTTTTTGCCATGACCATTACTACCTCCTTCTTCAATAAAATCATAATACTCGAAGATAATCAGGTGTCCAATACCGGGATACTGATCATTTTTAGAATCTTCGGCCGATAACAAAAATTCTATCATAAAAGATGTTTGAGAGTCCTTTTCTAAGTTTCTGGTGCAATTCCTCACAACAGAACAGAATATACTCCTGAATCTACAACAAAATAATATTATAGAATTAATTATTTTAAAAAAAAAATATTTTTTCTCTTCAAAATTCATCTTAATCCTATCATAGAATTTAATTTACAACTGCACTTTCTGAAACTAAAAAAAATTATGCAAAATAGAAATAAAGAAAAACATACTTGTACTTTTTTTCCTCACACTCGCTTTCTTTAGTAAGAGTATTCCAAATCTCTAAAAGAAGAAGTGGCCGCAGGAAGTTACAATATTCTTCAATCGAATTATAACGATTCTTCATTGGTCGCAACGTGTCTCCCCTATACACAGGTGGCTCATGTGATAATTCCTTTTGTTCCTGTAATTTGTTAATCTTATAATAATCACGAATTAAAAAACATTAATACTATTATTAAAATATTAATAATAAAATATTAATACTATTATTAATGATATTATTAAAATAATAATCTTTTGTAAAATGTAAAATATATTTCTTGTAAAAGTTCTTTAAAAATGTATATTTACCTCAAGCCATCTCGGATTCCATAAGAAAATTTTGTTCAAATATTCGTTTAGCTTATTATGAGATCGCGGCTTCTGTCTATTTATCGGAGCATCTTTTCCAACAACCCTGTGTAAAGAATGCTTATCTTCGATTATGTATATGCGAGTTGTATTTAATTCATCATTAAACATGACTCTCTTATTTTTCTTGTTAAAACTATTAAATGAAATCTGAGCTAGACAACTTCTTCGAGTCGTACTTACTCTAGCTTGATTTCTATAATCTTTTTCATTCGTAGCATCCTTTACTATTGAATCATGAGCCTCAATATTATTTATCTCCTCAAGATGCATTAATTCTTTTGGAGAAACTGGTTCGTACTCCAAGGAAGGAAAATCTTTGAAATTCTTTTTGTTCTCTGTTGCTTGTTCTTCTTCTACGTGAGAGTGTCTTAATTTCACCTGATGACGAGATTTATCTTTTTTATTACTAATTTCTTCCATTGTACTAGACGGAATGCTATCTCTCTGAATATTTTCCACTTCAGGAATTAATTTCGAACAATGAGCAATGGGCTTTACATTGCTCTTTCTCTGATGAGCAACTCCAGGCTTTAGCGATGCCATTCTCAGATGTTCGTTAATTAAGTTATCTTGACGAGTGTTATAAGTCACTTTAGCCTTTGCAGGCGCTCGATTTCGATCAACGTTCGGAACAGGATTCACTTCAGCATTTAACTTTTTGTGTAACTCCACCTGTTTTAATTTCTCTTTTCTTTCTACAGCTATGCGCTCTTTTTCATCTCTTGGAATATATGACGATTGATTTTGCAAAGTTCTAGATCTGCGATATTTCTGATGAGTTTTTTCTGGTGGAAGGATTTTTCTTTTTTCTTCGGGATAATCGTTATTTGTTAGAGCAGATGAACCTTGGCCTCGTCTTCTCTTTGGCAACAAGTGGAGCGCATCTATAAGTTGCACCTTTCCAGGTGGCTTTAGGTTTTTCCTTGCTAAAGATTCATCTATGCTTTGTAATTCTTGTTCAAAGCACCTTATTTTCTTTCGACCTACTTCACCGGGTTTGGATACCGGTGGAACCTCTTCCACAGTTTTTGAGATCTGTTGATCTGAATGATCTGTGGGTATTGAAGTTGTGCCCTCTTTCCGTTTGGGAATAACGTACTTTTGTGGTTGCGTAACATTGCCGAAAGTTTTTTCAAGTTTCTGCATCTCAATCTCAATCTTGTTAGTTTTTAGTATCTCTAAAGATTTTTTATAATTTTCAGGAATAGTTTCTGTGTTTTGTAAGTCACCATTGCTGATATTTATATTATGTAAATTGTCCTCGGGAGTCTTAAATTCAGAAACTTTCTTTCTTTCAAATTCAGAAGGTTTTTTTCGATCCAAATCTTTTCCTCTTTCTTTTTTCTCTCCATACTCCTTTCTTCTTTGATTTTTTTCGACTTCCTTTCTATTCTGGTTCTCCTCTTGTTTTATTTTTTTCTGCTTTACTTGATTTTCTTTGTTTCTCTCTCGACCATCCACTTGATCTGTTCTTTTTTTGCGACTTTCATTATCATCTTGTTTTCTCTCTCGAATGAATTCTTCCTTTTTCCTGCCTTGATTGGCTTCGTCCGTTTTCCGCTCTTGAATTTCATCTGAATGTCTTCGTTTATCTTTATTAATCATAGAACCGCTTCGGCTTTTTCTGTCATTCAATTCCTTCATTTCACACAAATCTTTATAGTTTCTTCGCCGTTCCTTTTCGCCTTCATGTAGTTTGATAGAGTTACGTGAGTCTTTTGTCGTTTCTTCAAAATCACTTCTTCTTCGTGCTTCCTGGCAACTTTTTATTCTTGCGCACAAGTCTTTAAAATTAAAATCCGATGATTTAGGTGAAACAACTTCCTCTTCAGAGGATAAATCATTCAAGGAAAGAACCTCTTTTTTCTCTGTGAAATCTACATCTATTTTCTTTATTTTCTTTCTGGGTGGTTGATCTGTTTGTCCTTCTGATTCAGAACGTGTTAATTGTTTAGATTGAGTTGGTTTCTCAATGGTCAATTTGGAAATGCTCTTTTTCGCTTCAACCACAACTTTTGGTGAAGTTCGTTTCCCGAAAAATTTCGCTTCTTCGGCAGCAGTTTCCTGAGATTGGATGTTTTCATCCCACACGTCATCGTCCTGTTCCTAAAATTAAAATATATATAAGACTTCTTTAAATTCAAAGAGAAAAGAAAAAAAAATACATTTCAAAAAGAAAACTTACTTCTTCAGTCTCAGGAAGATGATCCTTCCACGAAGTGACTAGCTCAGACTTTTTTTCTGCGAGTTCAAATTCATCAATCTCATTCGTTTGTTCGACTTCTTCCAGAGCTTCAGTTTTCACACAGAAATCTTGACTAGGTTTATAAACCTGACTGTTGTAAAGTCTGTGGAACCAGGGATTGTTCTCATCATCATCATCACTGTCTGAAACTAATATCACATCTGTTTCTTCGCGAGTTTGTTCTTCGCTTTTTTCGATTGTTTCTTGTTTAATACTCGGTTCCATCTCAACAGAATCGAAGAGTTGCGAGCAAGGGAAGACACAGTCGTCTTCATCATCTGAGCTCAGACAGACGATGTCTACTTCGGAATAAGTAAACACTGCCGTTGACTCTTTTTTTACTGGTTTTAACTTTATTGGAGAGGATGTGGAAGCCTTGTCATTGTAAAGGTGCTTTGACAATTCAGTAGTGGGCTCTTCTTTAATAGTTTTTGAGTTGAAGAAAGATCCATCATTCGGTTTCTTTGGATGGTCCAAATATTTAGAACTCTCACTATTTTTAACTTCAGCCACGATAAAAAGATCTTCAGCAGAATCATAATTCGTTTCCACAGGCTCTTCCATTTTCTTCGACTTTCCAACTTTATTCGAAGATTCTTTAGTCATGGGTTGATCACAATATTTGGATTCTTCATAAGTAGTAACATGTGGAGTACTGCCATTTTGTTTTGATTCAAGCTCTCCGTTAGTTTTTGCATTGGTATTATTTAAGGAACTTAATTCTCGTACCTCCGAAAGTTTTTCCTTGACTTTCATATTATCATTGGAACAAATATGGCCATTTGATACTAAACGAACATTTTCCTTGTTTGCTTTTTTTATGATTGGTGCTGAGAGGTTGTCAAGCGTGTTAGGAGGCTTTGGATCCGGTTTTGAATTTGAGTAGGTAGGTTCTGATACTTTCTTAAAATTATGATTCAGAGAATTTTTTGGACCGCAGGATTTGACACTATTTGTTTCAGCCTGACTAATTTCTGAACAGTTTTTTTCTGTCAGATTATTGTCTTTGATGTTTTGCAGGCTTTTATCTAATGAGCTGTTCGGTCGAATGGATTGAATACTAGTAATTTTAATTTTACAAGATTTTTTTTGGCTTTCATGTTCCCCACTAATTGTTATGTCAATGCTTTCTTCATCTCCTTTACTTAATAGCTCTGTTGATTGGGTTTCTGGTTTATTTGTTTTTGAATTCTTGCAGTGAGTTGAAAACCAGTTTTCATTAGTCAATACTGAGCCGTTTTTTTCAGCAAGAGAATAATATCCTAATATTTGAATATCATTGTTGTCCGGATCTGGCTTTATCAAAAGATCAGTAGGTGGAATTGAAGCGAAACTTGTACTTGGTATCGGCTCTGCAACTAATTTAGCGTTTGGCACTAGATTTGCAGCTGATCTTGTGCTTGGTTTTAGATATACAGTTGATTTTGAGTTTGACACTGGATCTGCAACTAAAATCAAAATTTATTTAAATTAATTAATAGTTTGATTATCAAATAAACTTTTATTTTGAGACGAAAAAATCACAACCAATGCTAATAAACGCCAATGAAACGTAGTTTTTTTTTTCAAATTTGATCTCGTATTATCTTACTTAACATTGGAAAATCAAATTAATGTGAGTTTGTTAAAAAATCAATTGTCTAGATATTTATATTGTCAAAATAATGTATCAGGAAGAAACCCTTGTGAAATTATTAATAAAAAATAGAATTTTGAAGTCTCATAATTGTTCTATCATTTTCTAGTTTTTGCATGGCCATTAAAAAATCTAGAATTCCGAATTAACTGGCCATTCTGTTTTCCCTTCGTATTATGATAACTTTTAAATTCAACATTTAAATTATAGGAAGGAAATATCGTTTAGGAAAAAAAAACCCACGCGACTATTTTCACAAATACTTTAATGATAATTGATATTTTCATTTAATCATTTGCACTATCCCGTATCACCATAGATTCTCTTAAATATGAGGAACTTTTTAATAAAGTTTTAAGTCAATCAAGTATTTCTTTTACTCTTATGAAAAACAATATTTTCTACCATTCAGTGGTCAAAAATGGAAAATTTATTTTATATAATGAAATATATCAGTCAAGATTTATCATTCTTCTTTAATCTTAAATACTTTTAGTCACTACTGATGACGTGACAGTTGGGATCAAATTTTAACTCGTTAATTTTTAGACTTTTTCAATAGTTGTATATATGTGACGTGCGCCGAGGAAAGGGGCCTTACGCCGGAAAATTCGATTTTGAGGTTTTTACACTTTTAGATAGTTTTTAAGTTGCTCTTTTTCATGAAACCATCAAAAAAAAATCCGAGCATTACTTTTGCTAATAATTGGGTTGTTATGTACGTGAGAAATCGGTCTGCCGCTCGAGAATTCCAGATTCCGTGAAACACCCCCTACCACTCACAACTACATCTCCGCGTCTGTAGGCCGCGTCTACGACCTATCTAATGCGTGAGAATGTAGTGGTAAGTGGAGAGGGTATATTCCGTGAGTCTTCCCTCTCTCCTAAAAGTCGCATCTATCCGCTCGACTTCGAACGCTTGCCCTGTAAAATTTTCATTTGCGGCGTAAGACCCCTTTCCTCGGCGCACGTCACAATATGTATATAGGGCGAAAATACAATCTACATTTCTTGGTACTAAAACGATATCTTATAAATCGTGTGTGTCCTGCTGTTCTAAGAAGTTTAGGACAAAGCTTCAAGAGCTATGCATAAACTCTGTAATATAAACTATAACTGTGATTGAAATGTATACGGTGTATGAATGTGTTATTTATGTCACGTTCGTTCTTTAGTCTAAAAAATTGCATGTCAAAGAGGAAAAATCTGCTTTCCGAGTGTCTTGAATAAATTGATTCTTCTTTCTTAATTTTAAAGTAGATACTTTTTTGCGTTATATACATATATAAAACTCAATTTTTTTCACTTTTTTTTTCGTAAGTGTACAATTCTCGCATATAAATTTAATACAAGCGGTTTATTATTTTTAGTTGAATTACCAGTAGTGCGTTCTAAAGAAAGTCCTATAGAATTTGAACACGAATCATTGGCTTCGAGCTTCATCAGCTTCTTGGGTGGAATGCTGTCATCCTGTTCACCCGGTCGTTTGATCATACAGTCGAGCTTCCCAGTCTCAGAAACAGGAACAATTTGGTCTTCATCCTTTTCCACTTTAATGGCAATATTTAGCACATTTTTTTCTTCTAGATACCTATTGAATTCCTCATCGCTGCTCTGTTAAAAATACTATTTAAATTAAAAATCAGTCATATTTAAATCTTAATCTTAAATTAAATTGTTTTTTTATTTTTGACTAAAATTTCTTCAAAATTTGTTTAATTTTCAACATTAAGGGCATGTGATACTTTACCATAAGAGAAAATTAGTTATACCAATTATACTTTAATAATAATAAATATTTTTAGCTAATAAGAGTCAATAAACCTTCGTCTTAAAAAATAAACCTTCATCACAAAAAAATCATTAAAAAATGTAAGAAAAACGCTTGTCACATGAGACAACCCAATTAATGATTTCTTTTCTAAAATAATATCAACATGTATTGTAAAACAAACATGTAAATTAAAGATATCTCAATTTTAAAGTATACAAATAGTTAAAAAAATAAAAACTAACCACCATTTCTAGGGAATAAGTGAAACTATCAGAATTCAAGGGGTTTTTGTCGGGATTCCCGATTCCAACAATGTCGCCCGGATTTAGCTTGGTGTCAATGAGTTGCTTCTTCCCATTTACATACACGCCGTTCGCACTCTAAAAGAGAAAAAATCGTTTAAAAACCAGAAAATTATTTCACAAATTTAATTTTTTTAATAGACTTACTTTCAAATCACGAATGTACAATCCATCAGAGTGTACAATAAAAATGCAGTGCCGCCTTGATACAAGCATACTTGAGCATATCAATTGATTGTCCTTTCCTCTGCCACATGTGTACTAAAAATTTTAATTACAGCAAAATATTAATAAAAAATAGAAGAAAATTACAAAATTTAAATACATATGTATGTCGTTAAGAGGAATAAAAAATATGAATCCCGATAGGTTCGTACATGTATGGTATAAAAAATTGTTCAAAAGAGTAGAAGAACGACAAGGGTCGGCCTTAAATCTTGATAGGGGCCAAATCTGTGAAAGGTTTATGGCTTTTCTTTTACTGCTTTACGAGGAATTTAGTGCCGATTCTAGGAATCATTTTTCCTCTTCCAAGGCCTGAGGCCGCAGGGGTAGAAGTGAAACTAAACAACCTGAGCAGCTGACATTCCTTTCTCAAACTGACAAAGAATTTATCACAGGAAACGCTTTCTTTATGTAATATGTGGTCCAGGGCCATCTGCTATCGCATTGGACATTTTCTTTAAGGTTTCAAGAATTACAGAAAAAGTGCCTAACGTTGTATCTAAAATAAAACAGCGTATCTCCTGTTTAGAGGGTCTTTATCTGTTATGTAACTCAAAGGGCTGTTTCATACTGACAAAGAGGCAAAGAAACATCCAATCTCTTATCTGATACAATAAAAGTACGTCTACATAAAATTTCAATACAGCTTTAGATTTAAAATTTGAGCTGACAATAATAAACGAGTAATGTAAGAAGCATGCAATGTCTGAGACTTATATTTCTGCACATTAATGCATAATTTGTCTGCAGTGTAATGTTCCCTTTATCTATTTTGTCATATTGTTTTTCAACAGACAAAGAAGTTTTTAAACTTGAGTTTGTATTTGTATCCCCATGACATCATAAAAATAGAAAAAAGAACATTCGGGTAGAAAAATTGGAAAACCTATAGTTACTTATACCAGAAGTTTTGAACGTTCAAATGAACGAAATATCTTTTCCCAATTCTATTTTATACAGAAATAAAAAAAAAAAACTGTAAATATAAAAATCTCAAAATAACAATATAGGCATTACAAATTTCTTTCATACAGAAGTATTTTCAATGCAAATAAATCAATACTTAAAAACTTTTTATAGTTTAAAATACAATTAATACAAAAATTGGTTCATTTGAACGTTCAGAACTTTTCAGTCATAAAAGTCTAACCCTTTTTTCTAAAAGAAAAAAGGTTTTAAGAAAAATTTAAGTTTAGAATAAATACTATTTGGTTCATTTAGACAATTACTTTCAATGCTCAAATAATATTATGAAAATTGCAAAATTTAGTAGGCATTCCAAATAGAAGATTTGATTATGATGACGTTTAAAATACTTTCATTTACACATGATTTCCACCAAATTGAAAAAGCTGGAGAATCTTTTTTATAATAAAAGAAAGAAATGTACAGTTAAATATAATTTTTAGGATCCTCAATAAACCTTTGTCGTTAAAATAAAAATATCTATTATAATTCGAAGACAGCAATGATTGAATAGGATATATAATCAAATAAAAACTTACAGATTGATTTGGATTACTGATTATTATTTCACCAGGAAAATTTATACGCCGCAACACAAAAATAGGAGTTCTAGCCATCGTGAGAGTCGAAATCGAACTGACGACCGACGCCGGCTGACGGCACTCACCCTGGTCCCTGCTCCCTACACGGGCATTGCTGGCCCAATACCACTTGCTGGGCCTGGGCTAGATGTGGCCCAAACTCAAATCACTTTAACCAGCGGGAAATTTTAAATCTGATAATGGTCAGTAATCAAACACCTGAAAAATATTACATCTTGTATATACGTTAAAACCACGAAGTAAAACATTTTGAAAGTATTTGTCAAAATTTTGAGGTTAAAACTTTTGTGAAGCGCGGGAAACTCACAAATCATACTATATATATTTAATCATATATATTATATATATATATTTAATCATACTTAAAACACTTTATAATGTCTTGTTAAGTTTATACATTAAATTCACAGTAACATGTAATAATCGCCGATCACCCCTGTCACCTCCAAACATCGCGAATATCGTGAAAACTCATATGAAACAGTGAACAATCACTTGTAATTCACTGATGAAATACTTTTTATATTGCTATTCGCCTGAAGCCTTACCGGCCTGACGCCTGACACTGGTTCGGACCTGCACAGAACCGCAGCTTCAAAGCATGTTACAGCTTACAGTACTGAGAACACACTACACACATTCCTTCGTGACACAGGACACTAGTTACACCCACTACACCACATGGCAGCATGGCACATGTTACATTAATGCCTTCCCACTATATATATTATATGTACATATGTATTATGTACGTACACACATGCAATGTACATACACTCGACCTTCACAATAGCAACGCAATCCAAGCCGGAGACCTTCGCAATATCAACTAAATTCCTTTTCCCAAATGTCATATCAACTGCGCATGCGTATTGCACATAAAATAATATATTTTAGCATTTTAAACTACGCGGCAATAGAAACCAATCAGATCCCGGAGCGCAACGCATGATGCGAACGCATCAAGTGAGATTTTAGAATGCGGTTTTTATTGCGATGATTGGTTACAATTCGCGCGTTTTTTAAAATGTAAAAGAATATTTTATATTCAAATCGCAATTCATGTAGAATTCTTTTCAATTATTTTTCTCCATGGCGAATCCAAACAATATTAAACCTGATAATTCATGGCCGGCACAAGCCTAGCCAATGAGAAAAAAGCACGGAGAACAAGAAAAAGAAGAGAGGGATTTGCGGAGGCCACATTGTGGAACTGCAGGGTTGTGTAGTGACGCGTCAGTCGAAGTTTTTTACGTATTTACATGGTTTTATACTTATGTAAATTACGTATTTTACGTAGAAACCTCCCACTCCATAAGAATTTGGTGTTTCCGACATAAAATACCTAGTAAATTACTGTAAAAAATCATGTAATTTATCTGAGGTACTTTACTTACCGAACCCTGCTGATAACCTACACTGAAGTTTTTCAAAATGATCGCTAGAATCGCTAGTGTTCCAAAAAAAGAAAAGGCAACGTGTTTGTTGTTGAAACACCGAAAAGGTTCCGTTATTTGTCATAAAAGTCTGAAAGTGCAAGATATGATAACATTAAATAATATTAGTTCATTTGTGAAGTAATCTTTTATTATTTTCATGAAGTCTGTGATAAAATGTAGTTCTGAACTTAAGTCTCATTCAAAGAAGAAACACGTGTTAAAAAGTGACATGCTCCAAAATTTTCTCCACATTCAGTTTATGGATGAGAGTAATAAAATTTGACACTTGCCAAGACAAGACTGATAATTGCACTTTTATAAAATGGCAGGGAACTTTTGGCAGAGCTCACACCAGTAAGTCTTATCCATTAAAATGTTTCATTTTGGAGTAATCAAGTCTCAAGTTTATTCTGAAGTCTATAAAGTCTATAAAGTATATATATTCATATCAGTATTGTTTACAATTAATATTGTGGTAGCTACCATATTAATATTTAACAACAGCATTAAATCTGCTTTTTTCTCTTTTTCAGTCAACAGTGGTTGTTGGATAAGCAAGATTTGGTTCGGGAACGTCAGCACGATCTTTCCGTATTATCAGAAGAAGAATATCAAAAATTGTTCATTTTCTTTTCAAATTGTAAGTCAATATTATTCAGTATATTTTAGTTTAAAAAATACAATTGAAATGCAAACATTGAGGAAGACTCAAAGATTTCAAATGATTTATTGAAGTACTATTCTTTTAAGATTATTTTATCCAAATTTCATAGAGATCTGAGCACTAGAACCTATGTTATAGCTGTGTCAACAGCGCGCTACCTCCAAGTATTCGAAACTTTAAACGCAATTATCTTGGAATGTGATTTTTCAAAAAGGGCCGTTGCGATGTCCACGATTTCTCAAAAACCATGTCACCTATCAATCTAATTTTTTCAGGTTATTCTATAACAATATTATCTCATACTTGGACGAAGGAATTCCCATTTGAAAGAAAACTTTTTTTTTTGGGACTAAAAAAACTGAATTTTCAGACCCCTAAAAATCGATTTTTTTAGAAAATTCATCACCATTTTTGCAAAAATACTTATTTCGACAAATCCTTCGTCCAAGTAGAGTAAAATTATATAAACTAAAGAAAGCTCTTGGTTAGATTGATTGCAGATGATCCATTTTCGACTCATCATGGACACCGCAAAGGGTTTTTGAAAAAAGATGTTTTAGCTCAACGGGCGTAGTGCCTACAATTGTCAATATTTTTCAGTCAAATTTGGGATAAAATATCTTGAAACATGTAGAAATAGATGCGAAGTGGTTTGTTCTTAAAAAAATTTACCGTCTTTTCCGAAAGAATTCGTGAAAAAATCCTTTTTTTCCAATAATAAGTGTATATAACCCCTTAATTCTCCTTTTCAGTGATTCAAGTTCTGGGAGAGCAATTAAAATTACGACAGCAAGTTATTGCAACGGCTACTGTTTATTTTAAAAGATTCTATGCGAGAAACAGCGTCAAATGTATCGATCCACTGTTGCTTGCTCCAACATCCGTCTTTCTTGCTTCGAAAGTGGAAGAATTTGGCGTTATTTCTAATAGTAGATTGATTACAACTTGTCAAACTGTAGGTAAGATAAGTATGTTTTTAGCATTTCTGCTAAAAGATTTTTTGTAACTGCATTCCTTGCACATAAGTATGGCAAACCGACACCGAAGTATTTTAATCTCTGTATTCCTATAATTAACGATTTTTTTTATTCCAGTGAAAAACAAATTCAATTATGCCTACTCGCAGGAATTTCCCTACCGGACGAATCATATTTTAGAATGTGAATTTTATTTACTGGAGCATTTGGATTGTTGTCTGATAGTTTATCAGCCGTATCGTCCCCTATTAACTCTGATACAAGACTGCGGTCCAGATGATCAACTCCTAACTCTAGCATGGCGAATAATAAACGACAGCTTGCGGACTGATGTTTGCCTGCTTTATCCTCCGTATCAAATAGCAATCGGTAAATCAAATATTAAATTATTATCTAGAGCTTTCCAAAACGGTTTCACAGAAATAAAATTTTATAATGATACTTAAAATCTTTATAGGTTGTTTACAAATCGCCTGCGTTATACTGCAGAAAGATTTGAAATCATGGTTCGCAGAATTGAACGCTGATATGGAAAAAATTCAGGAAATAGCTCGCTATATAATAAACCTCTACGAATTGTGGAAAACCTATGATGAAAAGAAAGAGATCCAAGGCTTACTTAACAAAATGCCAAAACCAAAAGCTGCACCTCAACGCTGACATTCACCTAACTCGTCACTTAGTGTTTGGGATTAAATTTCAAGAGTAGATCAGTTATTATTGATCATATTTTTCTAACTAAGAATCTAAAAATTAATTTTAACAATCACTTTGATTCTTAGTAGGATTTTAAAATTACATTGTACTCTCGTCATAATCACGGTCTCGATTGATCCGCACTAAGACAGGAGTGCACCGGAGAATTGGCTGAAAATGCGTTCGAGACGTCTCTTTCACTGCCCCATGCACCCTTTACCTACTATATCTAGTAGCGGCCACAGTTCTCTTTCACTGCCCCACAGATCCCTTACCAACTATATATAATAGCGGCCGGACTAACACGAATGGGACTATCATGAGAGTACAGTGTAATGAATTGACAAATTTAATGTCTGATGCAATTTAAATACATACATCTAATTAGGCGAGTATTCTGTCTTAATAAAACGATTCTCATTTCGAGTTCGAAAATTTTATAAAAGATACTTGATTTTTTAAGACTTTCTATCCAATTCATATTTTGGGTACTTACTTTTAATTTTATATTAGTTTTTAAGAATAGAATTTTGACATTTTCTATTATTATACTTTATTTACACTTTTTTCAAATATAAATGATGAAAACAATGATTTTTAGGAATACAGTCAAGGACAAAGCATTTTTTTCTTAACATTTTCAATAGAAGAAGTAAAATAGATAAAAGAAATACAATAAGGCTATTTACAGATGTCTTGTTTCTTCGCATTAGTTAACACCTCTATGATACCTTTTCCAGAATCTTTTAACATCATCGTAACCAGTTTTGTTGATAACGACTGTGCGCTTCCTGAGGATATATGAAATTATATATAAACCGTTAATAGTTAATAAATTGAACGTTAGAATCCATTTTAACTAACTAAAAAGTTCAATTTCTGTATTTTTAATACATTACCTTTCACTCTGCCATATCAAATATCCAGTGGAGAGCGCGTAATCTCTTAAGACTTCAAAATCGGTTTGAGAATTGAACTGAGAATATAAAATACCCTCAGTAAACTGAAACTTGTTCCTCTCATTTTCCCAGAGTTTAATTTGATCTACTACCGTTGGTGGTAAAGTCGGAGGTCCATCCTTAATCATTTGACTATGCGCATGTTGCTGTAAATAACTAAAAAAAAAAATACTCAGTTATGAATTGAAAAATTAACTATATGAAATATTTTCATTATGCAACAATGAAAAAGAGTTTACTTGATTATTTGGGCAGCAGTAATTCCACTCCTAAGAGCTTGTCGAACTGAATCTCTCGTTAATACTGATACTACTAAATTAGAAAATCTGAAAAAAAACATAAGATAAATTAGTTGCATATTTTCTTTTATAAAATAAAAACATACTTTTTATAAATTTAAAAAATATTGTAATATGATTCAAAAACAAAAATTCATTACCGGCAAGTCATTTTGCAAAAAAGTCCAAGGAGAGCTACGTGTAGATTTGAGTTTGTATAAGCACAAACACCGAAATGAGTATCTATGACAATATATCGTTCTTTTTCTAAATCCCTACATAAAGGATTGTTTTGGCCCGTTGCTATATTTAGTGCAAGACGGGTCGGGTAGAATCTGAAAGTTATTAATTAAATTAGATATCGTAGAATTGTAGAGATTAATTACAATTTTTTGAAAGGCTTCTAAGTTCAAAGTTATTTATTTTCGAAGGTAAATAATTTCGATTTTGAAGGGTAGAGACTTACCTTCCAGCTTTTCTTTTGCGCTGATATACGAGTCCAAATTCTCTCAGATGTTGTAAGAAAGTTAGCAAACCCTCGGACATGCCTTTAGTACTGTAATCTTTACCAAGTGTCGAGAAACTTAATTGGAATAGGAATGTCAGACACTCTACTAAATTAAGACCTCGGGTTTCTAACGTATCCAAGTATTGAAGAATAAAATACCAAACCTGGGCGGCGGTATCTAGCAGTAAAAATTGGAAACCTGATTGTGTAATTACTGGGCTTCCATCGTCGTCACGTTTCATCAGTCCAGCATGAAGCAATATTCGAACTGCATCCGCTGATATGCCTAATACGAATTAAAATAATTTTTTTGAGATATACCCACAAAATTATACGTTACAAATGTGCGGGAGAAAATATCTTAATTTAGTAAGAAGAGAAAGGACGAATAAATGAATTGTAAACTAAAAAATAACTTACCCTCTTGTTGTTGCGACCCTACCATATAATGCAAAACGCATTCCCATCTTTCTAAGGCATAAGAATCTAAAAAGACAATATCTCTTGGTTTACTATCAGTTTCCAGCTGATTTGACATCGTCCAAGGTTTCCCACCGCCGAGGAGTACAATTTTCAAATTAGTTTGAAAAGTTTTATTCAAAGTCCAGCCAGGCAAACCACCAGAAATAGAAACTTCATTCCAGACGTTCAGTTCATTAAGAATTTGAGCTACTTTTTGATGTTCATCGGCATGAAGCTTCGAGCACCAGGAGGTAATGACTGCTTGAGGAACTGGTCGTTCCAGGAACAACAATCTCATAACATAATGCCTAGCTATCGTAGGCAACTCGCGAAAAACTGCGAGGCAGATAGGTGGATTATGATAAAGTCTGTCCAACAATTCGGGTGTTTGAGATTTTAAATAGTCATGAAGATTTTTGCACTGTAGTCCAGTACTGTGGAATAAACTTCTTACAGGCAATGGATTTGCCATTATTTTCGATGGATAAACGTCTCTTAAATTACAACAATTAAATTATAACTTAGAGGATGAATTTTAATGATTTAATTTATAAAATAAATATAAACTAGAGTGTACTTATGTCATTTTAATATTTACTGAAAAAGCACACTTGTACACATTCATATGCATATCAACAATAAAAGTAACATAACCTAAAAATATACAGGTGGTAAATTTCTTCCCGCAACAGTGGCAATGCCATCGGTAACGCTGACAAGTTGGCAACAGTGCTAATCAGGGTTGGGTAACTATAAATACCCTAGGTAAATTACACGGTTTTTTTTACTAGGTATTTTACGTCAAAAACACCAAATTCATATAGAATGGGGAGTTTTCTACGTAAAATACGTAATTTACCATAAGTAGAAAACCATGTATAATACGTAAAAAACTTCAAGTGACGCGTCACCGTACAACCCTGGTACTAATTAAAAGTCCCCTTTTGGTAATGCGCATGCGTTGGAAAACGCACTTTATTGGTGATATTTCGCGGAAACTGTTTTAACGAAAGAAATGTTATTTTAGTTATTAATAAATAAAAAAATAGCAATTAGATCATTAACTAACATTAAAATTTTAATTAATGATCTAATTGCTGTTTTAATTAAGTAAAATACATTTATTTATGGATAATAATTAAAATAACATTTTTAGCATTTACAAAATTCCCAGGAAACCTAACCTGTCAACCTGACGGTGCGTTGCTAGACGCATGTATAATTTTGGAGCAATGCCGATCGGGCACAAGCGCTAAATTTTGAATGCAGAGTTCTAGAATGGGTAAAAGATGGCGCCACTATCACTATTTTGTAACGGTTAAAATTTTTTTGATTTTGCGAAAACGATTTTTTGACTTTTAATCACTTTTTTCGATATGATAAGTGATTTTTCCGTATCAAAATATTAATTTTTGTTGTGCTCTACATTTTGATATAATTTTTGTGTACTTTTATTACTGCTGTGACATTTATATGGAGATTTTTAATTGCGATTATTGCGATCATGATCTATAACCTATAGTGTTGAAAAGCAAAAAAATGAGCGGTAAGCAAACTTTTTAGACATTTATGACATAAAATCTTAATTATTTGTCATAACTTTAATGATAATTGGGTATGAAATAATTAGCCTCTAACTTTAAAGATTCATTAACTTTTTGAATTTAAATTTAAATTTTGAACTGATCAAAATAGTGGTTTTCCAATTTTTATACGCAATACAATTAAAAATATGCTCGGTATGAAACAATTTCAATTTGAAGTTTTATAGACAATTATAGAATTTGAAAATTAAATTTTAAATTGAAGAATCTGAAATTTGTGGCATGAAACGTTCACATGACCAAATTTAGCAATTAACAATAATCTAAAGTCGTACAACAATCTGTGTTTAAATTTAAAATCTTCAATTTGTCAGAAGTATTTATGTTAGATTTTTAAAAATGAGAATCTTAAATGCAAATTGAATACATCGGAATTTTATTTGTTCCTAAACAATTTAATTAGAGTTTTTTGTTTCAGTTTATTTGACTTCACTCGTATGCCTTACTTCACTGTTGGATTCTTAATTTATTTGAATGATCGTTGAGTACAACATCGCAGTTCTTGATTGGTCAGTTACTACTTGAACAGCAGTCGTTAATATTAATGATTTGGTCTCCGAACAGAGGGAAGCGAGGGTAAGAAAGGAGGATATGATTCATTCACAATTCCTGTATTTGCGTTAGGTTCCCTACTTTCTGCATATGTATTTCATTTAACCATTCGTGACAGCAGGACATATAACGTAAATATAGATATAAAATAAGATGGCTTGATCGAATGGAATTAACTGTTTAATTAAGGCTTCCTGTCCGATCACCCAAGTTAAGCAGTGCTTGGTTTGGCTATTCTTGGATGGCAGCTGTCCTAATTAATTTAAATTATTAAATATAATTAAATCAACAGAATCTGGTAAATTGGTCTGTTTTTCATAAAAATCTTTTAATATTACTAGATATAACTCCTTTATCAATTTTTACTCAAAGCCTATCATTTTTGAACAGAGAACATAATTTTTAAATCTTACTCATACAAGGAAAATATTGTTTAAATAAATTTCTGCATGAGATTTCCAAATCTTGAAAGTGACTCAGATCCACCTGGTGGATGAGATATTTTCTTATCAGTCAGAATAAATAACCCAACATTTTCTTCGTATAAAGCCTTCTTTATTCGCGGTCACTGGACTTTAAAAAATTCGAAACTGTAGTTTACAATTTCCAAAGTCTAAAAATTACAATAATACTTAAATGCTAAAATTATTTACGTTGCTTATTTAATGTCACATTTTTAAGAAATTTTAAAGCACCACGTTCTTTAATTTTCTTTTTATGAATTGTTTAATTTTTTTCAAGCTCCTTGCAGTTTTAAAATATATGTAGGATATTTTGAGCGATATAATCTTTTATAGTCTATAAGATAGAAAGATACTATACGAAAATATGAACTATCCTTCGCAACCAGTTTTGATTCAGCATAAACCTTTTTTTTCGTGAGTTTCTTCTCATACCTGGCAACGTGACACAGCACAGTAGAAAGAAAACACCCACGAATTTTTCAAAGATTTTAAGGGATCTTTTTTTCTTTATTATATAAGTACTTTTTTTACTATGTATTATTTTTTTGTGAAGGGAAAGAAAATTTTCAGTTACTAAACAATTAGTTATTTTATATAAAAAATACTTTTATTTTAATTACTGACAAGTGGATTACATTTCGTAAAATAATCTACTACATTGAAGTCAAAAAAATACATATACCTAATTAATCGTAATTACTGAACATTAGATATTCTTAGAATAAAATTTAGATAACTAAATTGATTGAGATAACAGTATAGAGAATTTGTGCAATATATTTAAATTCTGAGATTCTCAGAATTATAGACTTTCTAAATGGATTAAATGATAATCAGTAGATGTATTTTAGAGTTTTATTCAAATAAAATATCTGAAAAAGATGATCACTCTAAAGAATATTTTATAAAGTAGTTTAAAGAGACGTAGCTCATGTTACAGATAATCCAAATCTGAACGACCTTTTTCACACTTTACTCCGTGTACTCAAATTACCTTAGTTCAGTATTCAAAAATTCTGAAATGTGATTCTGAATCCATTTCACTATAATAGAAAATAAAACTTTTTATAAGCAGTGATTTTCCTGTATTTATCTCTCTTAAATATATCCATATAAATGAAATCTGCTGTAAAGTGACCTAAAATTCAGCTTCTGATTAATAATTTTTATCTCTAAATTACAATAGAAAAATCATAATTTCTGTGTAAATCGGAATGTTTCACGCATTTGCCAAGCAGATTATACGTGAATTCCCAGTTGAGTAGTAGAATATGAATTCTGATCCGAGTAATCTCTGAACATTCGGAAATCCGCCCACGATGAATTTCATTCTTCATTTTCAAACCGCGTTTTGATGAAAATAATCTATATTTATCAGATTGATGATTTATGTGCTTATTTACATCAAAGTATTTCTCTAAAATTATAGAAGAAATCGTGGAAAACAAGATCGCTTGCTTATAATCAATCATTTGCTCGCCTTTTTAAAATTTAAAACCCACCTTTCTATTTTTTTGACCCATAAAAGTATTATTTGATTCACTGTTTCATAATTTCCTACTTAAAAATTAATTTTTTTTCAGATATTGTGATCAAACTCTATGATTCTTGGAAGGGGCTGTCCTTTAAAGAAGACATTTTTTTAAATCAGATCATTGTTTGACTGACTATAATTTATTACTACAGAAACTTCTTTTATGGTGGGATTTTTTGCAGGTATTAGTCAATTTTTTCTAACGATTTTATAAGGTAGAAAATACCCAAAAAAAAGTCTAGCTGGTAGGGTGCAGCCATCCCAGGGTCATTATTTTTTTTTTTACTTCCGCCCTTTTTCTTTAAAACTAGACTTCAACCCTAGGGGACAGCTTACCCACCAAAATTGACTTACTATCCATTGAAGGTGAAATTCTACTCAATTTCCTTATTCGCAATTTTTCCATAAAAACAAATTTTTTTACAACTTAGTTACTACAACTTTTTTTTAGATAGAATATGAACTCGACAATTCAAATTAAATTCTATTAAAAATCGAAAGCCTTCAAGCTTCTATATCAAAGTTAAAAATATTTTCCATCCCCTCTTTTCTGTTGTAACTCCTCTTGAAGAAGCCGCTTACTCGTGAACTTTTCAAAGGTTATCATTCCAATTTTTGTGTACACGTCCGAGAATGATTCGCGAAGACGATAAACTCTTCTTCGATAAAAAAAAGGAAATGAAAAAGGTTTACAACCCCAGAAGTGCGTGATACGGAAGCGCAAGTATCGCGCGAGTGCGCTTTGTCACAATGCGCAACTGGTTTGCGCAGGTCCCCGTAAAAAGCCGGGGGCGCGATTCTTCGGATACCGTCTGGTCTGGTCTGGTCGGGTCGGGTCTGGTGCTGGTCTCTCAGTTTGTATTTCGTGCCACCTTCTATCTCAGTGAAGTGTAGGCCTCGCCGTGCTTGATCTCGTGATTCTCGTGCTCAGCAAGACTTTAACACGGGGTCTCACTAAGATATTCGTGAATGCTGTTCCCTTACTTGCGAAAATTTAAATTCATGTGAAAGAAACTGTGCTTCGACTTGAGATTGTTTTTATTGCTGATACAGTGCTTTTTAATATAAAAGGAACCTTATTCTGTTTAATACCTGGAAAATGAGTCCATCAGGGTTTTTAACCGCCTTCCTGGCATTTCTTCTTATTGCAAAAGGTGGGTACCAATTTTCCACCCTTTCGGTACTTTAAAAAAGCATTATAGATGCTTTTAAAAAGAAAATAATGAGCTGAGGGAATGTGATTGTTGGTCATACTATTTACAAAAAATTTATTTATCTTTAAATAGAAAACGTTATTTGCTAATCGTGTATTATTCGCCAGAACCGGTCTAATATCTGACAGGTGGCTTGTCAGAAAATTTCTTGGAGAACACGTGAGGGTGGGTGGAACCAGTTCATTTAAATAACGGGTGCATACATTGCAATTGGTTGAAAATTTACGTCTGTAAAACAAGTTGATATTCGTGTTAGATGCTTAGAGATTCAACTGAATGAGATTTGTGTCTAGGTTCGATTTATGTTAAAGTTAGACTTTACATTTAAAAATAGTTGAACAATTTTATACAATTTTACTCAGAATTACAGAAAAGATGTCATAACTAAAAATAAAGTGGTTTCCTTTATACTAAAAATGTTGTAGTAATAGCAGTTGCTAAGTAATTCTCATTTTGCTTTGACACTTTGTCGACAACGAATGTTATCGAATGCAAATTATTTAACTTTAACTCTTCGCCAACCATATAAAATCCCTACTCGGCACTATAATTTCACAGAAATCCCATTATGTTCTCACTCTCAGAATCGTTTAGGCTTCATGGAAAATATCTAGAACTCATACTCATACTTTTTATGTATGTAAAAAATTCTCAACCGATTATAATGAAATGAATTGCGATTCGGTTTGCCTCCACTTTATACATTAAATATGTGACTTCAGATCTGGAATAACTGGAATAACTGGATTCATAAAAAACCCTTCACCTCCAATTTTAGGCTTAATCTTTTAATCTGAATACAAGAGGAAATTTTTAGATAAATTTGATAAAAATGAGCAATTTTGGTTGACAAATTCTTGTATGTAAACAAAAGGACTATTTTGTTTTTATTCAAAAAATTGTGACCATTTCATAATCGCTCCTTTAAATTTATGCACTGATGTTGAAACGCTTCGAAAGTGAGTTTTAGCACCTTTGTTATGTCTAGATTTTATTTTTATTTTATGCTTCCATCCTGGGCAATATGCTAATTTTTGTGTCTAATATAATCTGGGGGACGGATTTTGGTGAAAGTGGAATGAAATATGATAAAATATGATAATTCTGGTGAAATTAAGTACAAAGGCGTTGAAGAAATTATAGGATTAATCTTCTGGGAAAGAAGAAGAAGAAGGAGAATCCTTCACATCGAATAGCTACTTCTTCTTGGATGAAACTGACTTTCATTGAATTCTGCTTTTTCCAATGTATAAGTATATTATGTACTCGCGTCCTTCGAGATCGTGCCGATGCAATCGTCCTGCTTCTTTTAGAGGCCAAGACAATATACCACCAGGCTCTCTTTGACCCGTCACTGATGCAGTATTTATGTAACCTTTACATGTGGGGGGTCCATTTTACCCGTAGGTAACCTTCCTCGTTTTTAGGAAGTTCGCCAGAAGCTTGAACATCAAAATTAACAAAATTCTAAATACTTCCTTGAAAAATTGAGCGAATTTTACTCGTTTCAAAAGTGCATATAAAGTATCATCGCTTCTTGATTGAACATAAACCTTGCTCAAATTGTGCGTAATTGTTGTACTTGTGTACTGAAAGAGCAGCAATTGCTTTATACGCTTGAGGCGACATTTGAAAACCGGATCTGGTCTTTCAGCACACGCAATATACGCATGCCTATCGGTGTTTGCATTTCAGTATCATTTATTCCCACCTTCGATATATTCTTTCATATATATATATATATGTATAGATAAAGTAAAATCACTGATATCTTTCCACAAACTTATCGATTATTCACAATTCTAGCGACTAAATTTGAAATTCCATAAAACTAAAATCTAGATAGCCAAAAAAATGTGATGTTAACTCAACTTTCATTACGCATAAACTTTATTTATTGTACATTTCAACTGAAACTGATATATGTACATCCTATCGTAAAATTTTACGATATTCAGAGAAATACTTTTAACTTGAAGCATGCAAAAGTCTAATTATCCACGCTATCAAGTAAGATCGTATCATTAGAGAAGCGAATTAATTCAAGAGAAAAAAGTTGAAAATGCTTTTTTAACTGAAAGCGTGTAAAAATTATTCTGTGTGCGACTCGAATTATCTCGAGTTTGGGTCATCGACCTTGTTTTCTTATTTGTAAGTCGCGAGAGACATTTGGTTAAGTGGCACGAACCCTAAATCCTTTTCTTTTTCTCAAGGGACTAAAATATCACACAGATTGGGTGGTATTTTTTAGTTCAAGAATTCGCGATTAATATGAAGTTGAAAACATCACTTTAAGAATGTTGAGAAACGTTTGAAAATCAATCATCTTTTTATGACTGGAAATTTAATTTGTCTAGGAAACAAAGCTTTCAATCATTCTCACTGACGTTGTAATTGATCTTAGATAAATTATCTCCAGTATGCGTTATTAACGACGCATTCTGATTTTATATTTCATGAATTTTTAACTGTTTCAAGCAGTGATATATATTGCTGCAAGTCGGAATGAGAGAAAAATACTCTTTTTGTAAATATCCGGCAGAAATTCGCATTTTTTTTCCGGTCAATTAGTATTCAAAAAGTCACGCTTGGATAGAAGCGACACGAGGTATGCGTGTGACTAATAATTACCTCATCGATTTTACCCTATTTTTACATGCGTGAAAGAGTGAGTAATACCTCTAGTGTACGTGACACATATATGTATAGGTATATAGAGAAAGGATATAAAATTTGATTATACAGGTATAATATGCACATCAGGCAGGATCGGAAGCATTCGCGATGAGCAAGTCGTAATTGGTATAGCGAAAGGAACAATTACGGGCAAAAAGAGTCAATTGCAGCTTCATCGCTGCAAACTTGAGACTTGAGAGACTGGACCGCAAGAGACGACTCACGATCCAGTCACGAGGCAAATCAATAACCCCTTGAACGATGAATGGTTCATTCCGACTTTTGCGGTCCTTTTGCAATATAGTTTTTCTCTCATTCTCCTCTCTATTTTCAGTCTCTCTATATGGTCTTTCATTTAACGATTAATCAACGAAATCATTGAAGGCATTCAAAAAATGAGAGTTAGTTTTTGCTTCCAACCAGCAAACAAGTGTATATTTGTAAACATTTTTTTATCTTTTATAACTGTAAAAAAGTGACATGACAATGAGCCTTCGACATTGAAAGAAAATATGGCTGACCGGTTCGCAATTATCTTATTCCGTGTGAGTGCATTACAAACAATGTGGAGGCGAAGGTAGAAAGCACGTACCTACCGGCATTGAGCCGTGCAGGTATGCACAAATTGGAAATTCAATAGGGATTGGATGATTCTTAGAAAAAATAAAAAAGTAAAACAGCCGGATGCTTCTTAAATCTTTGGCCGTAACTTTGAGGCTTTGAAGGAAGGTAGTGTATATATTCAGCCAAAAATGATGTTCTCATGCGGGTTGACCCCCCACACGCTAACTTCCCCGTTCACCCTCTTCAATAAAACTCAATTACCTAATTACTAGAATAATAAATTAGTCACGTGTGACGTAATCTCTAGAGTAATTTCCAAGTGTAGTAACTATGATTAGTACAAATAGAAAAATGAAAAAAATAGAATTATCAAAAAATATCTTGTGTTGATATCAAAAACTGAATAATAATACACATTATTTGTGCCTATATAGAATTTTAAAGTCTGAACAATATTTTCAGACGGAAAATATTAGAAGAATAGTTCTTTTCCAAGGAATATGATTCAAAAGGCTCTAATTGAATTTCCTTCACGCGAGCATATAAAAATCAGAATCTCTATTTTTGCTTTCTCAATTTCACCCAAATCTGAAAGGTCGTAACTCATGATCGTTTTCTAGACGAGAGACTGGAGGCTCGCGCTCACGCCTGGTAACAATAGAAGTTTTGTAAAAACTGAAGTGAAGAGGTGGTCCAGTGGCTAACCAAATTGTAAATGCCGGTCAGCAGCCATCCATCGCTCATCCCAAGAGCCATCTGCTCGGACCTTACAATCAGTTGCGATTCTACCTGAAACTCTTCACCTGGCCCTGGTGTCCTTTCCTCGTGCCAAGACCAAACCATTACTATTTTCAGTTTATCTTATTTTTCAGCCCATTCATCTTTTTAAAAGGTATATGTGGCGCTACTTGCTCGTCGGCTACCAGGTACCAGTTCTTTGTCAAAGCTAAGAATTCTCGAATGAACTTTCTGCCACTTTTTGCTCCGTCAGAATTCTCTTCACGAATTGGGAGCCAAATAAATTGAAGTAAAACAACGTTTATACAACTTCAGGAATGATTCGGAAAATTTCGGATTAGTTAGGAATAAATTTCAATCTGATTCTTTCGACAGGATTGTCATCAATATATATATATATATATATTATCACGGATTTCTTCCATCATTTTCGAGTTCTATTTTAAACTTCCAGTTTTTAAACCTACATTTCGGTTGCTTCATTGTGCCCTAAAAACTGTAATTATTGTCACACATTGTGACGTTCGGCAGATCTCTCTTTGATACAATAACCAAGCCGGAAAGAATATGAAGCTCTTGCGAAATGAGCTTGTTAGTAGTATCTAAAATTACTGTCACTGTCACTGCATTACGTCATGGTAGCTTTTTCTTACTCTTCGGGTCTCCTTTCAAGTTCGCGCGTTTAGATATACATAATGCTTAACCCCTATGTACACTCGCATAAATAATATTCTACCACAAATACCGTTTACCTTGTGCTATATAAAGTAGAGCGATAACGATTCTCGTAACAATTGTAGAAAAAAAGCTATAATGAAGTTTATCTCTGAATTTACAACGGTAGTCTGTTTATGTACATATATACATTTCTAATAATTTAGCATAATTACTGTGACTACTTACTAATTCTAAATCGCTGAAAATCAACTATTCAAATGTAAGAAATAAGTATTTATCGAAACAGGATAAAAACCGACAAAACTTTCTTTCAAAGCCGAGACTTTGATTGCCCTAATATGCGAGGATAATGATGGTGGATATAAATGACGAAACTATTGATATTGTGCAATTCCGAGCTTCTCTTGTAATTCTTTTTTATACTTCAGTCTTATTTATAAGTGGCACATGAGTAATTGCAGATATCATACTACAATTATGTAAATTTTAACGATTATTGATCCTCAATTTCAGTGAATTAAGTTCTGATCTTTAATAGCTTTGAAGTTTGAGAAAAAGAGTTAAATTTTTTATGTTTTTGGCAAAGTAAACCTATTGTTTTCAAATGTCAGAGATCAACATCTTGCCCACAATCTGAAAATACTCTTCTCGCAGAATAGCGACCTGGAAAAGTAGATCATCAGCAAAATCCTATTTCGATCTTCTGATCTTAAATCCGCTGAAGCTTGAGATGGCGATGGTGTCTGCCGATACTTTACAATTTTCTGGACTTAGTCCTAACAATTTTCAATGGGCTATTGAAAATGCAGTGGAGAATAGGCAATAGTGTCGCCGCCGGATGCCGATGGACTCACGTTTATTCCTAGCAGAACTGCTAGAAGCTTAAATACGTTTCTGACCGTCCGAATTCGTATTTAGGCCAGCTTGCCTACGTGAGGGTCTGGCATAAAGAATGACATCATTTACCAAATGCTGTGTTAAAGACCCCACAAGACCGCTTGGCGCGCCTCACTTCCTGCATTTTTATTTTGCAAATCGAAGGTCAAGATATAAAAAATCATCCCGTTTATTGATTATGGATTTTCATCACGTTTTAGCTATGTTTTTCTATGCCTTTTGAACTAGACGGAAACGTTAAACGGTATTATGCCCTTGCAATTGCAATAACTAGCCTACAAGTATTTTAAACAATTTTCTGCTCTCTAAAATATTGACTAACATTTTTTTTTTGTTTCAGGTGAGTCAAAGTTCGATTGTCATTCATTTTGCTGCTGATTGTTGATTGTAAGTACAGCATATAACAAGCTTTTGAAAGCTTGACTTAACGTGAAGCTATAAATCTAGAATGTTTTGCTTTGTCAAAATATTGAATCTGCGACACACTTCTAAACTATAAATATAGACCTTTGAAGCGAGAAATTGGAACATATACATCAAATTGAAAACTTCCAATTAATAATTATAATATTTCCTAATCAAAGTGAAATATTTCGTCGTAAATAACAACACTCATTTCCCTAAAGAAATGGCTTCTAATTTAAAAAGGAAATGGTTTCTCAGGTTGGAATTTTCACTTCCCCAACTAGTGACAAATTACCAACCCTAATTGGACTTGAGTTGACAAATTACAGCTGAACGAATAAAGATCTGTGAATCGAGATTCAGAGTCACAGAAGGAAATCCGTGAAACTATGACGGAAAAAATGACAACAGATGGAAAAGTTGCAAAGGCTATAGTTTAGAATTCATCGATAATTTTGATAGCTGGTAATCCGCATCCGTTAATAAAACGCCCACTATAGACTCTGCCACTGTATTTATCTCAATCGTTTCGGATATTTTTAGTAGTCATCAACCAAATGTTACGTCGTTAAACCAGCGACGGTTGTTCACTAATCTATAAACACACATACAGACGATCGTTAACAAATAGGAAGATACACATGATTTCTTATAAATAGGAATTACCTAATTGCGAGGAATATAGGGGACATGTGCAGATTTAATTTTAGTTTGCACCTAGAGATATCTGATGTCACTATCGGATTAAGGATCAAGCCCTAGTATTTATGTGGTTCTTTCTATATGATTTACAAGCTGGATTTCCGGAGATATCCCTTCGGGAAAAACAGATAAGATACAGTTTCTTATACTTTTATTTTATTGGAAAACAGGTTATGAACAACAACGATTATTTAATTAACAAAAGAATCAATTTATTCAAGACACTCGGAAGGCAGGTCTTTACTCTTTGAGATGCGATTTTAGACTAAAGAACGAACGTGTGACAAATATCACATTCATACACCATACACATTCCAATCATGGTTATAGTTTACATTATAGAGATTACGCATAGCCCTTGAAGCTTGGTCCTAAACTTCTTAGAATAGTAGACCACACACAACTTATAAAATATCGTTTCAATACTTAGAATTGTAGATTATATTTTTGCTCTATATACATATTTACAATTGTTGAAATAATCCAACACGCCTCCTCAAAAAATAATCTACGTCAAAATTATCAGAATCAATCATTCATATATTACTAAAGCAAAGAGATACCTTCCTTGTGTTATCTGGGAAAACAATTTACAAATGGTCCAACATTCGTGCAAGGGATTAGGGA